>VZRW01003897.1:598326-708510 GCA_013398125.1 Aegotheles bennettii | reverse complement strand
GGAGGGAACCCCGGTACAATGGCAGCCCAGCTGCTGAAACCCAGCATTGGTGTCTTTCTGCCAGCCGTAACGCTCACATGCAGTGAGCAAATTTCCCAGCATTATTTTTGAGCCTGTCAGCATGTTTACAGACAGTCAGTGACTGGGATTTAGGAGAAAAACTAAGACTTTATTTGAAGTTCAGGAAGAATGGTTCATAACCGAGACAGCCTATCAGCATAAGCACCACAGCCTGCAAAAAAAAGACATCACCTTCTCCTACACCTTTCCTGCCTGCAGAGAGAGCTCAGTGCTCAAAGCTGTGTGCCCACCCATGCCTGGACAGGAACTCTCCAGCTCTTGTCCTGCACACATAAGGAGTTTCTCTGGGTTCAGGAAAGTCACCCAGGTTTTTTTTTCTGTCTCAGATTTATCACTTACAAGTGAGGAAACTGCCCATCTTCCTCTCAGAGGAGAGCTATGAGGAATAACTAATGTCTGAATGTGCTTTCAAGAGGTCAACTAGTATAAAAAAATACTGTTTTTCTCTTTGCATTAAAATGTTATCACATTGTATCTGAAAACTAGATTTCAGTTTCTCTTTAAAATGAACTTGCTAAGCAGCAAAGGGACACAGCAGCTCCCATTTACAGGTCACCTCAGGTCTCCTGAACCAACTATGCTCTAGGGCTTTAGTGAGACTCAGGAATTCCAAAAGCAAAGCACATTGCCCTTAGTCCATAAAATGCTTCTGATTCACAGAATGACACAAATGTACAAGAAAAAAGGATGCCTGATTATTTTTTGTAACCGATGGCTTTTAGATGGACAGAACACACTGACGCATTTCTGAAACCACCAAGCAGCAAGTGATTTTTAACAATGGGCCTGTGTGAAGTGCTACTTGCTTATCAAAAAGACTCAAAAAGAATTCCAGGGGTTGAACTCTCACTGCAATTTAAGTCCTGAACAAAGAATAAGATGCTGCAGCTGCACAAGTGTGTGCTCCTTCATATTGTGGGAAGGCAGCCTGCCCAAACTGCCCGTGCTCTGAGGCACTATGCCACCACAACATTTTAATACTTCAGATTATTTGACATTTAGAAATAAAATGAATAAAAAAGGAAAATGACAAAGCTTTCCGTTCAAAGGTGTTCAAAGAAATGATCACTGAAGATCACCTCAGTTAACCTGCTTTACTTCCCACTTGCATGAAGAAAGATTTGTGGGTTTGCATTCCCTCTTCCCCAGCACAGACTTGCTTTCTTTTTCTTGCTTCCCAGCTTGGAAGTGAGCCATGTATCATATATTAATCACCATCATTATAATATCATATATTATTATATATAATTACAGTATTTATTATCATTTATCATTATCACTTTGGAAAATGGCACCACTCTTTAAGCCACAGGCAGGCAGGTATAAGCCCTTAAAAAAAGGCCAACAACCAGAGTGGCCATCAAGGATTTTTGTTTAAATGTATTACCAATATAAGCCAGGGAGTGTTTCAAATAACCTCAGTATCTCACCATCATACATAGGATCTGCAGACTTTACATCTTATAAGCTAGAAAGGACCTAAATTTCAACAAACAGTAGACAAGGAACAAATCACAGCAACGATCACCCCCTGCCCCCGGGAAACTCAAAGCCCCAGATTTGGCTAATTCAGAAAGCAAAGGTATGTGTATGCATATCTAAGCTTTTATCCCTTGGAGCTCATTGGTTTGGGAATCTCAAGCAGCATCAATAGGTAAACTCACAGGCTAATCTCATCTAAGAGCTGCAGGCTCATCTGTCGGATACCTTACAAAACAGCAGAGATCAGTCCTGCCTGATGCAAACGTTAAGTCGTAAGAATGACATTACATAATGTGCAACAAAATGTTAATTTACAAGAAGGCAAATCTAATGCTTTTTCTTGGAAGCCCAGTGATATTCTGGAAAATGTTATACACACAACAAGATGGCACAAATGCATTAAATATTTTTAAACACGTTTTCGTATCTTATGCCATTTTGTTTTATATTTTCTTTCACTGGTTGATAATCTTAGAGATAAGAAAAAAAACACACTGCTGGTCAAATACTAAATCACACCAAAAGAGCTAAGGTTTTTAGATGAAACAAGGAGCTGATTACACATGCCCTGGGTATACCAGTCACTAAGCGTTTCTGGATTGCAGGGATAAGATACTCTCTTTGCTTATTACTGCCTTCTTGATCCAAAGAGATTTAAGCAACTGTTTTCAATTAGATGTTTTTTAAGCTAGTAAAACTACATCCATAAAGACATATTTATAGAACAACTTAAAACTAGAAGAATTAAAATGACTACAAAACTGATGAATTCCACTCCCCCACCCTCCAGAATCATTTACTGACCATTAACGAGCAAAAAGCACTGTGATTCTAAGAATTAATCCACTGTTGCAAAATTAAATCAGATACACTAGTAGGGATAATGACAAACTGGTGGCTCCAGCGTTGTCAGTTTGTGGGTGATACAAGTTCAAGTCGTCTGTGCTAGTGGCCACTCTGCTGGAACAAACAAGAACATCAAAGGTAACATTAAAAGTGCAGCAGCACCACCCGAATCAATTCTGCACTGAGGATGCAGGCTTGTAATAAGTGGCACAGGGTAAATGTTGCATTTTAGAAATGATCTGGCTAGTTCCGAGACTGTCAGACCTCAGAGCATGGAAATACAGGAATACACAGTAATGAAAGTAAATGAGAGATGATACTCATTTCCCTCTGAATTCCTGAACACAAGAGCCCAGCAGTGTGGCTTTGCTACACATGACTCCTTTCATCCCCCGTAACCTATGACGAATATGCTGTGATTTACAGGAACAAAACTGAGCTTTGATGGTTTTCACCCAACAGTTGCTTGAAGAATATTTGCCTAAAAAACTCTGCAGCATGTGACTACAAATATGTGCAAGATGAGTCGCCTTATCTCCAGCTGCTGAAGAGCACACAGCAAGGGCTGAGGCTTGGTCATGAGCAGGCACTCTCTCTCTGCCAAGGTCAGAAGCATCATTAATTGAGCATCTACTAACATCTATACCCTTTACCTGCCTGCCCCAGGGTTGGAGGCACAAGAACTGGTAATGGAAGGGTAAGGGAAGAAGCCATGGAGGGAGAGGGGCAGCATCCAGCCCTGCCTCCTCCTGCTGCAAAACCAGGCTGGAGGAGCTTGAGTCCACACTCTTTATGAAAGTTCAACTTCCCTACACTTTCCTATGAGCTCAATCTGTTGCTAACTAAGCACATCGTCATGAAAACTCTTAAAAGCACATTAACAGTGGAGTGACTTTAAGATCCAAATACATCATTTAAACATACATATTTTATACATTTAATACCCCTCCGAATCAGGCCATAAATACAAATGGATATTACAAAGCAGGAACCAGCGTCTCCCACTTTGTTCTGTCACAGCGTGGTCTTCTCCTGGGCACCCTGCACCACGGGTGGTGGGTGCTGCACCCAAGACAGCCCCTCAACCTGCAGGAGATGCTCTGGGACAGCACATGAACCTCAAAACTAATGCACGAGCTCTCACAGGAAACCAAAAGAAAGAAATTTTCTTTTGTTTTTTCTCTTGGTTAAGATCTGGCTGCTCACATTTGCTTCACGTGCTGAAGAAGCACATGCTATGTAAGGACATTCCAGAAATTATTTTAGGTGAATTAACCTATAGATTTACACTCACGGTTCAGTTTCAGGGAAACTCTTCAACCCTGAAGCAAGGAAAAACTCTTTATTGGCTGTGCAGTACCCTGCCTGTCTCCAGACATACGAGATATAGAAAAAATATATATACAGAAAAAATTTGTTTTACACCTGCATCCTGCCCATCCTGATAGAGCAACAGAAAACAGCAACTGGCAGCTGGAATCCTCCTGCTGAGCCCTAGCCAGCAGTGCCAGCTGTCCCGGCAGCTCTCTGCCCTGCCTCTGCCACTGCCTCTTGATCCCAGAGAAAAAGGGCAAAGATGGGTACAAGTGCCTGGGGGAACCTGAGGTTCCCTCCCTCCTCACCAGATAAATAGAAAAGAGAGGAAAGGAGACATAAAAAGTTCTAGGAGTGACATAACCTGTGCAGTCACACACTGTTTTCTGTTCCATGATGTTAGAGAAACAGAAAGCTGTAGCAACACCAACATCCTTCACATCTGCTGCATGGCTCCTGCTGCAGCCCAGCCCTGCTTGGACAGGCAGAGCTGAAACCACAGAACACACCAGCACACCAGATCAACCCTTTCCAGTGAATGTGGCTCTGATCCCTGACTGGTTTTAGCATTTTTGTTAATGGGAAACTCGGTAATAACCAGGCTGTGCCAATGCTGTTTATTCACACAAGTGTCTTTCTGCGTGGGAGAGGATGGCTCCTGTAAGGATAAGTTACAGGATAAAACCAAAAGCAAAGTTTCATACAATTCTATGCAAATTGGCAGAGCAAAACTGTGAAACAGAAGTGAACATAAAAGCCAGTGAAATAACATGAACAGCGAAGCAGTAAACAATTTTGCCTAAGGCGCAACACTAATGCAAGACTTAACTTCAAAGCATCACCCGAGCCAACAGAGGTGACAAACAATATCCATAATAATACACATAAGTCAGCACTTGCTCCTTTTGCTTCCCTCAACCAAGATCAAACCCAGCAGAAAGGGACACCACGCAGCATCACCATCATCCTGAGGAGCATTATGGCTGCGTGACAGGTCGCTGGCTCTTGCAGGGTGGGACGTGGAAAAGGATGAAGAAGCACAGTGGGAAAAGCAGGCTCAGCTCTTGTTAATGGCTCTGAAGCTGGGGACACACCAGGTAGACCAAGCCTCTAGAAGAATATTTTCTCAGGTCATTAACAAGCAGGTATGTATGCATCTGAGCCAGGGGTACGTTAAGCTGTATAGATACAGAGTGCCTGCAGTGTAGAAAACTTCACATATAGCTGATCATAAAAGTTCTCCCACTTAAAAGTGTGCTGTCAAGCAAATAGTGCTAATTCTGTAATTCCAGATACGGGGTTCGTACACCTTAGAAATCTCTGTTTTGATAGTAACTTCTGGCATTTAAAACAGATAATCCCCAAGCAAGTTCTGGTCTTGCTCATAAAACCCTTTATACTCTTCTTTTCATTTTATACATTGAACAAAGTATATAAACTAGATTATAGCATTTTGGCTACAAGTTTCTTCAAATAAACCAGACTGAGACACTAAGGGAAGTCCACCACATCAGAAGCTTTATACTGACTTTTTTTTTTCCCTTTTCATTATAATTTATAATGAACCTCTTCCCCAGTAAGCTGACTCAGGGAAAAAACACTCTGAAAGGCATCAGCTACTGATGAATTATTTTTATTAATTAAGTTAGAGAAACAAAAACCACAGTGGTTTTAAGTGCTGTAACTCACAGCAGAGCCCACAAGCTCGAAGGCAGAAAGAAGTGTGAGAGTCGGGGCTCTGCTCTGAGGCTCCTCCATTTACTGAGGGGCTGAAATTCCACCAACGAGGGGTTTCTCTCTCCCTTAACCTAAGGATTTGGTCCGATGAACAGACACTTTGGATTTAAAATACCACACAAGCCACTGCATTAAAAACTGAAATAATGGGTATTAAGCAGAAATAGCTTTCATAAGACACTGATATTTAAGAATTTAGCTTGTGATCGGGTTTGTTGAAAGCAGAGTAGAGCAAAGAAAAGCATTCAATCCCGGCAAGTTCCAAAGACCTTCAGACTTTCCTTTTAAGTTTTAGTAGCCAAGGGGTTCAAGTTCTATTTTCCACTCAGGATTTCAGACCGAGGACATGGAGGAGAATCTCTGATTTCGCACACGTGCGCTCCTCCCACTGCCCGAAGCCCGGCACACCGGGCAGCTCCGCCGGGCGTGCTCGCAGCTCCTGGACATCACGCCAAGGAAGGTGGGGTTTCCGTGCTGGGGATTTCTTCCTTTAAACATGCAGTAGATGGAGCAATTCATAAGATTTTCACTAGGACTTTGTGATTCTCTTATTTAAGCCAGAATCCTCTTTGAACAATGATACTTTCTATATAAACGATCCCTATACCTTTGGCTGTTTAGTTATTTTACCCAATCTCAAATTACCTTAAATTTGCACATGCAGTGAAAAGGAGGGTTATTCACACAGTTAGAACATGCTTTTTTCATGCTGTTACTTGGAAGTTTAACTTTTGTTAAAGAGGATCAAAATAAAACGAAACAGGAGAGAGAATATTTTTCTTACTTATTTCAAGTGTACATATTTTGGGCAATATTTTTCTTCTGTGACAGAATAGATACTCTTCTGGGGGACTGTAATATCCCTTGGCGCGTTTTCCAGCAAGAATGCAAAAAGAAACACTTTATCTGAAGAAGTCATGGAAACTGGTAAATTGAAGACATAAGCCCTCATTGAAAACCTATAATTTTTTAATTAAATTTACATGTCAGTGGATCTTTTGAGCTTCATCTGTATGTTTTTTATAATGTACATTTCCAGTGCTTTTTCCCAGGGGTATTATGCACTATTTCTAAACTGGGATTACTCAAGTTGAAGTGTGATAAAGGGCACATTATAGTTACATTAAGCAAAATGGGGAGGAGAAAGCTTTTACAGCGTCCAAAGAAAGCTGTGCCCAGAGCCTCATTTCTGGTAACAAGCAGAGCAAGGCAACCAGTCAGCTAGAAACTGCTGCCATCAAATCCACGCTTTGTCTTGAGAAATAGGGATTTATTTTATCCCTTTTTTTTGTTGCTTTCTGCTGAAAAATAAAGGTTGTTTTCATCAAAATCATTAAGCTTTGCTCTGGGGTATCATTGGAAACACGTGAGGAACAAAACAGGGAAGAAAGCTCTGTACTGTACATCAGTGCAGCTCGTCTGGGTGCTCTTTGGAAGAGCTGACAGCAGAGGAGAGGGGATTTTCCTGAGCCCAGTTTGGGTTACCATCTCATCACACTGCTCTTCCCAGTGGTTTCACAACCATGTTGTTATTCTTCGCAGCTCACCCGAAAGACGCAGGAACTTGCTTAACTTGCACGGTGTCCACAGTGCCCAGCCCAACCAAGAAGTGCTTGTCAACAGTGCTGCAGCCACATAAACAAGCAGCAGCTGGATGAGGAAAGGAGGGCATGTCAGCTCAGAGCGGCAGAAAAGGTTTTTCACAGCAGCTATTTGCAACCCTCCAAGGAACTACAGAGGCTGCCCATTAAAACCCTGTTAAAACACTTCTGATGTTGTCAGCAGTGGAGAGCTGAAATAGCACAGTGATCACTGAGATGCTATCTGCCTCAAGCAGTTCAGTGGTACTGTCAATAATATGAGCAAGAAGGTACAAGATGAGCAACAACCTAATTCCTACATCAAAATTTCATAAACTCCCTCAGCTGGTAAACACCGGAGATGTGGGCAACACAGGACAGCCAATAAACCACCCAGAGAAGATGACCTTCAGTTTAGAATCCTTCCCAAAAGCTTTGAACCCTTAAGTTAATTTACACTTTGAAAGCAAAGCAGCGTAATGGCAAGGAGAAAGCAGAACGAAGGCAGTGACGGGTCTCCCATTAGTGCTCACTGGCCACTCCTCAGCTCTGGGCTTCCAACAAAGCCCAAGGAGAAACCACAACACCACTTTCAGGCATGTACCCTTCCAAATATCCCTTATGTACACCTCTAGTTTCTCCCCAGCTTTCTCTGCTTTGATTTTTGAAAGCACTGACTCAGCAGCCATCCCTTTGGGGTAGCTTTTGCAAACACAGTCCTATCAGGCGAGAAAATTTGTTACTTCTCCTCCAGGAGAGCGGTGCCTCCTTTGAAAGCAGAGCTCCTGATGTGCCAGGGTACTAAAACTGTAAGTAATGATAGCAGAATCATTTACTTCTCTGCTACTCTGTGCTCACGAGTAAGTACTACTCACAGTGAATAATGGCTGGAGAAACAGGGCCAAGGTGAAGAGTTATTTATAATACAGTAGCCAATGAATAAGCGCTTAGCTATGAATTTACTGCTCTGGCTATAACTTCATGAGAAAATGAACAGAGCCAGCTCTTGGTTTTCTAGTTGTAAAAGCTATACACCCACTAAAAACTAGTAAAAATAATTTGGGAAGGACTGGGGTAGTTATTTGTAAAGCAACCACGACAGAGAGCATGTGCAAGATCACCATAGATGATTTAGTTTCTTAGATACTGTCCTCAGAATTGCTATGGCAGTCAGTGAAACTCCTAGACTCATCGTCCTAAACCAGGATCAGATGCTTCCCCCTCTTTATGCAATAAATATCCACTGCAGAGAGCCAAAAGACAGAGCTCACTGGAAATGAAGCGAAGAATTGGACTGTCATCTGCTCAGCAGTCCTGGGTTTAGAGGTCAGAATATCCTTCTACTTTTTAATATGAAGTGACTGTACTAAATGTCTTACAGAACAAGTTTCTGTCAAGGGTACCCTGGAGTTGCAGAAGATCCAACATGCTTCAGAAGGATTTGTGTTTCTATCAGCCCAGAATGAGGCAAAGGTTATTTCAAGAAATGCATTATTTCCACCCAAAGCAGTAATAATATATTTGGGCATATAAAAAAAACCCGACCAGCGAAATACGGGGCCAACATGATCAAGTTCACCACTCTTCTGAACTTCCTACAGGGAAACATGTAACTTCCCAGTATGGCCTGCAGAGTAATTGGGTATTTTCCCATCCCCAAGTTACAGGTCATGACTTACTGGTGCAAATTCGGATTCTGCTGAGGACCTCCTGATTGACTGAAGTTTGGATGGCACGACACAGCAGGAGACTTCTGGCTTGCCACTGCATATTTGAAGGGTGGTTTATAGAAAAGAACTGTGTTTTTGTTCAGCCAGCATTTCACCCCACAAGGACATATGGCTCAGATTTGTGATGGAAACGGACACTTGGAAAAACAGAAGAAGTAACGATTCCACAGGACTGCAATTTATTTCTGAACTGTAAACACAGAAGGGATGGCTTCTTCTGAATTTTTTAAAACCAACAGCTAGTTTTACTATCTGTCGTGCTTCCAGTTTGGAGAGTCCAAAGGGTATATTTTCACCTTGATGTCCAAAGAGTTACATGAAACTATGCTCTTCAATTTTCCTATGGGGAGTTGGCGTTAGCTGCATTATTTCAGTGCCACTGAGCTCGTTGCAACTGGCCTAACTTAACCTTGGTGGACAATCACTGAACTCAGCCAGACCATTCCAAGAAGCCTAATTAAGCTCTTTTGTAAATCCTAAGTACCTTGCACAATTTTACACCTCTTACGATTTTAGGAATCCATCTTTTCCGTCTCTTTATCTAAGAAAGTTGAAACAAATCAGTGTTAGAAAGAAGGAATATAAAAAGGACAGTCTTACTTGCCCTGGGCTCACCAGCCTGAATTTAAATAACTGCCTTTGTACAAATGTTTCCCTTCTTTTATTAGCTAAATATTGTGGCACCATGCACCTAAAGCTCAAAGAAGAAAATTACAACAATTTAAGATGAGTGTAACTTTTACAAGAGTCAGATATCCCTAACAACCCAGACAGTCAATAACCCAGCACAAATTAACTCTGGCAAATAATAGGTGTGTTGACCCTAAATTCATGAGGCAATAAAACCTACCAATGGCCTGTTGTTTTGAAATACCCAAGCACTTCTCAAAGACAATCTAGTTTTTGTTTGTGAGCAAGAATATCATTAATTAGGAAAGCTTTTAAAAAAGGTTTTAGTATCATTAGCAAAAACTAATAGGAAAATAAATTAACTTCAAACACCTGACACCAAGTTTGAAAAAAACAAAGGCATTAAAACCCCGAAGCTGTGTAACCAGTACGTGTCCCAAGGACTGCACCCCATAGACCTTCACAACCACAAAAACAAAATTAAATTTTCTCCCTTTCTGATTGCATTTTGAGTTAGAGACACATTGCTGTGAATGCAGATCTGTCCTATGGCGCAGTCACGACAATGTAATTTGAAGCAACTCTGTTCATCTCTTCAACTCCACAACAAATGAAAATACAATTAAAGACACAAAGCAATAAATCTGTTTTCTTTCTGAGAGCTTTTCAACAATAGCAGAGCTCAGGTGAAGTTACTATTCAAAAGCTGTCCTGTGGTAGGCTCTGGTGAGAATTCTTATTTCTTGAAGGAAAACACATTTTTCAGTTATTTTGAGAGTCTGTTTAAAAATGCAGTATTTTAAAACAATGCACTGTGAAAGGTGGTCCAAAATATTTTATTCTCTCTCCTCTTTCCCCAGTTGCTTCCTGAGAGATGCCATAATTAGTCTGCCAAACATTACATACGAAGGAGTGCACATAATGAAACTGTCCACCATTTCAACCACGTTAACTACAGAACTATAAAAAATTTATACCTACTTCATATTAAAATTATTTAGTAAATGGCACAGCAAAAACCATTGGCATGTTATTGAGAAGCAGTCATGTTCATGCAGGGCTCTCAAAATCAATGGCCAACATGAGGAGACTCTGCAAGCAAAATGTTCATATGGTCATAAAACCATATGGTGAGAGAACACCATTTTCTGTTTTTCTAGAAAGAAAGAAAATACAGAATTTATTTTTTTAACTGAAAATCATAGAAAGTAAGATGAAATATTAATAACATGTATCAGATTTTGGAAAATGAACTGAGACAATAAAATGCACTTGCAATGGCAACTGCTCGGTAAATCAAACCCATGTTCTTGGATAGACAGCCTAATCTGAGCAGAAGATGCACTTTCCTCTTAGCTTTTGCTTCAAGCTTTCCTTCTATGAGAAGTCAAGTAATTAACTTGCCAGGGGAAGAAATTTTCCTCTTCAATACCTCTACATTTGTGTAAAGCAAAGTTATACAAAATGCTGATGCAAGCCCCAGAGGGAGAATACTCGTGCTGTACAGCACACCCTGGCTGAGACCACCTTAAATCCCCCCATTGCCTGCGCCTGCCTCCAGAGCTGGACGTCCCCGTGATGCACCAGGGCCCAGTGTCTGCCTGCTGGGATGGAGTTTGTTCACAGGAAATATGAAGGGGAAATTCATGCTCAGCTGCTTAATGCGAACTGACATCGCATCTCCAGAGAGAGAGAAACTTTGGATGTCAGGCAGGTTAGCACAGGGCAAGCAGACGGTCAATAAAATATTCAATAAAGTACTCTGATATGATAGATCTAATATTGTGGAAAAAGCCAGAAGTCCTTTTTTTTTAATAAGAAAATGAGTTTAAAATGGTGGTTAAAATGGCCTATACAATATTAACCTCCTAAAACTTGAAAACAATTGCAGGTGGTTTTTGAACCTGTTATAAAAGGTAAAAGCAAATCCAGGCTCATGTAACACCAGACATGCTGTGAGGACAGGAGAAGCAGGTGATTCAGAACAAGTGCACATACCATTTTTTATAAAATCTCTCCAAAATAATTTTACAACTATTTTTTAATTATTAAAAAAAATAAATAATAATATCTACTGATAATATCTACTGATGCCTAAAACACATGATGCTCAGGGAAACAGGCACAAGGCTCCCATTAGTCTGGATCCCAGTAGAGCGTGTGCTGACCTGAGCCACCCGGGAGCAGCTCCAGGTGCTCCAGCCTCAGGGACACAGTCCCAGGGCTAGCTTTCCTCCTCCCCAGCGGGATCTAACCTGCTGCTCATTTTTCCAAACAAGATTCCTACTAGAATTCCTCTCCGAGCAACTTTTTCTTGACAGCTCTTTCATGCCCTGCTGTCAGCGACTTCTTAGATTTTCCCCCCACCTCAGCAGATTGAAGTGCTTGGTAGGAAAAACCCTGGAGGGATCAGGAAAGCACCAGGCCATATGCAGTGAATCCCTGCAATCATTCTAATGAAGCTAAATCTTTGAGTTTACATAAAAGGAAAATTAAATCAAGCACTGGAGTGGATTGGAAAGAAATACACCAGGAGATGGATAAAGTTAATCACGTTTGGTCAATGCTAATGCTGACCTACTCAGGCCTGCCTTGGAGATCCTCTGTACTTACTCTAAGTTTTATCTATACGGGAACGCACACGCAGGCAGAGCTGCAGCAGCTGCCCTGAAATCCTGCAGTGCTTTACCTTTGCAGCCTGCAGGGAAAGGACCACTTCATCCCTGCAGCATCACTACTGAGTATCACGGATGGAAGCATCAGAAACTACGCAGCCTCCTGATGAAGGAGCAAAAGATCAGGATATGAATCTGTCAAGTTTGGAGTATTTTTTTCTGTATAGCTCTATTAGATGACTGAAGACAATAATACTTCAGTATTTCCTGAGAATAGCTCATTTGTTCTTTATTTCAGTGTTACAGAAAAGATTATTTGCAACTATTCACTTCCTTACAAAATATTCAGATTCTTCAATGAAAAGAGTTTCCCACATTGTGCAGCCACCCACACAGCTCCATTTGAAAGTGAATGAAAAGCTCTGCTCGATGCTGTTGAATATGTTAACCTCTTACAGTTCTCCAGCCACTTTCCTTCCACATCTGCACAAGGAGAAGTGTTGAACACAGGCTGGATTCTGGTGATTACATACAAATCAAGGCAACAAAGGCATCAGATGATTATGAGTGAAGAGATTTCTTCAGATCATAATCCGTGTCTGAGGTTGTCTCATTTCTAGCAAACTAAAACTAAATTCAACTTGCAGGGAATTAACTGTAATGTAGAACACATCATAATTAGTAATGGGATATGAAAGAGTTTCCCTTCTGGTTTAGGCTACTGGTGTCAGCTTTGACCAGTTCAAACACAATCAGAAGCTATTACCATTTAATGAGTAGTTAGTGGTCTATGTGAAACAGCCTTATGGTGCAAGTCCCTTCCCCAGTCACACACACTGCCACTGCCATGATTAGCACATGATCACAATCTCAACACAGACCAGAGGTATTGGCTGGCAGATGTGAAGCTCAATGTATGTGAATCAAGTTATCGAAAGAACATCCAATCAAATCCTTACGTCTTTCAATCTAGCATCAGAGAGTAACTTAATACAACTATTTTTTAAAAAAATGTCATTTACATTGTACCACTGCTTTGTGGGAAGTCACCTTTGCTTATAACCATCTCGACACCCCAGGAAACTCCTGCTCGACACCTCTGGTGAGGACAGAAGCAGCAGCACGATTCTCCCTTCACAGGACCCACTGCCACAGAGGAGGGCACACGTGGGGCAGGAGCAAGGGCCTCATGTTGAGTGGTGCCACAGAAATGACAACTCCCCGAGTAGCTCCTTTCTAAACCAGTAAAATCTCCTATTTGCTAACTTGTATTTACTAAATGCCTTTAAACCCAAAATACACCTCCGACTCTGACCTCTCTTCACGAGCACAACTCCTCCACTAGGTCACACGTGCCCACAGTGCTGGTTCCTCCAGATCCTCGAACATCCAGAGCTCCACCATGTGCCTGTTGTGCAGCTGACAGCCAGGCCAGGAGCCTGGTACCTCTGCAATGGGTGTGATTTACCCAGGACACAGTATGAGCACTTCCAGAGTGCTCACACAGTGCAAACACACCGAACCATACCCAAACACTCTGCAGTCACACTGTTGTTCTGCAAATCTCCTAAGCACAACACTCAACTCCAGCAGCAGCTCTTTAAACCCTTCAGTATTTCTTCCCTAATTCCCCTCATTTCCCTACCCACACGTCTCCGCGCTGTGAATCCCAACGAGGTGTGTGAGGCTTAGGCCAACATATCACTTTTCCCTTCCCATCATCCCATTTCACCCTGAAATCTGACTCTTCCATCTGTCCCTTCCTCTTCGCCCCATCTGGTGAAGTTCAGCAGTTGCACCGACACAACCTGATGCTCCAGCCAGCGCTCGCATCCGCACCACGGCCGTGCTGCGGCATCACTGCTTNGGGGGGAGGGGGAGGAAAAAAAAAAAGACAGACTTGCTCTTCTTTGAGAGCTGGCTGGAATGGAGAGCTATCTTCATAAATAGACAGGAAACAGAAAAGACTAATGTTGGGCAGATGACAGATCCCTGAATTCAGTTAACTGGCCTTCAAGATATGAACTGTTCTATTAAACATAGAGGCATTATGTTGGTCATCCACTTTAAGCCCAAGAGTGATTAAAATGCTGGCAGAAAATAAAAACTGGCTATTGAAGAGCTTGCCCTGAGGTCCTAATTTCAAATCAAATTTTACAGCGCCGCACAGGAACAATGGCAGCCCAGTACTCCAAGTCTTCTTTTTGTCACTTTGTACAAAGAAACCCCCTCAAACTCTCTCAAAGAACAATGGCCCCTCTAGATTCCCAACTACGCCAAGAATGGGCTCAAACCATACAAAAACACATTTTAAAAATACATTTTACACTGCCCTTGACATTTGAGATAAATAGAAGCCAATGCATTGAAATTCCAAGTATTTTTTATATCCTTTCACAATGTGAATTTTTTATTTTCCCCAGTCTACTTGATCTTTGACATTCTGGCCTCTGCGAAAGAGGGACACAGCAGAGCAGTCAAAGAAATTAATTATGCAGATAATTGCATTTTATTAAAATGATTACTGTAGCAGAGAACTCAACAAATGACAGCTACACGAACCTGGCCCCCAGAAGAAATCAAGAGGACACAAACAGTTCATTTTTAATTGAAAAACTTCTCAGCTATTAACATTTAATTATCTGTTACTGATATATGGCACTAGTTTAATTAGCATTTTTCTATACGTCAGGTTTGCCTTTTAGTAAAAGCACTTTTTTAAAGTTGTGCTGAGCTGCTGTGGATTCCCTGTTTCTCCAGGCTGAGTTTATTTGAATTTGGCAGCTTGGATACAGACAGTTGTTTCCTAGCAAACAGCACACAAGACCATATGTTTCAACATTTAAGCAATTTAGAATCAGAGGTATAATTCTGAGTGTCCTTAGCAGAAATTGTACATTAAATACCCAAAGGATCTGAGCTCTACAAGAGATACAGCCTTTTTTAGCACTTTTCCCATAGCAACAAAACCACTCTGCGCTACTTATATCATATACTCGAACCGCAAGCATGCTGAGAGCATTGGTGAGCTGACTGAAGTCTGCAGCCAGACATTTCAAGGGCTGCTGTGTTTTCAACAGCAAGGGATGAGCAAGTATATTGTTTTCCCTTTCTCTTTCCTGCACCTCTCTCCCAGCAGGCAGGATTCATCCACAACTGCCTCTGAAACACAACCACAGTCGCACCTGGTTTCTTGATTTGTGGACATCTACTTTGTAAGACGTAGCTTCTTTTGCCAACCAAAAGTAAGGTCAAACACGTTGCTTGTGTTGCTCTCCATTTCTGGGATGCTGAACATCACCAGAACTACGGATTTCAATTGAGACCCAGCCAAGATACGTGTGGCACGATACACCATGCCCTCGTGCTGGCACGTCCACTCTGCTTTTCCTGGCACAAGGGCACACAAACTGCACAAGAACATTTTAAAAGTAGGTTCAAGAGAGAGAAAACACCCCAACAAATCCCGAGAGAAAAAATAAATCAAATCACAAACTACATCACTGAATCTCTTAGCAACTCTCCCCTGTTTTAATCCCAACACCTGCAATAAAACCAGAATGAAAATTACAATCTGAAGTTAAAATGTAACGATATTGTCTTCTTAGGGGATAGGCAGAAACCAAGAAATTCAGCAGTTTATCCAAAACGCTCAAGAATTTGAGTGAAGGTTTGTTCTTAAAAGAAACAGACCCAACCCTGATGCCCCTGAAGTCACGAGCAATGCTCCAGGTCACGTGCAGAACGCGCGGCCGCAGCTCCTGATCCTCACGCAGACAAACTCAGGATCCATTTGTCACTTTCACCCCCTTTTAACCACTTTCCTGAACACGTTGTGCTGCGTAAGTCTTCAATTTTTCACACTAGCACTTCACAGAACACTGAAATAGCAAACAGGGTTTTTTTTCCCCGTGCAGGAATGTGCCGTGCGGGATGCGAGCCTGCCCTGTGGTCCTGCTCCTGGCAGCCAGGGGCCGGCAGTCCCCACTCACACTGCTGCAGCCTGCGTGTCTACAGGGCTGTAACAGCCTCAAGATTTCTTTCCTTTTCTTTTTTTCCATCCCATATATGTACGGAAACTGAAGAGAAACAGCATTCAAAAATATTTCCTTATAGCTTTCAGCAGAATGCTGTCATTAAGTAACAAAGATTAAATTACTAATTATAATTTCTAGATGTAAAATGTTTTCAAAGTATTTTAATCACTACACAAAGGTTGTTTTCATTTGGTGAAGGTTCTGTCTGTCATCTTGACTTGGTACCCTGGTACAGAAATTCACTTCAAATGCTTGAGTGATTCTGAGTGATTAAAACAAGCAAACAAAACCTCCAGAAGTAATTCCATTTGTGGGTATTTCCTTTAACAGCATTAATAATCTAATGCATTTAAAAGGAAGATTTAAATTGTAATTCACTTGTATTTCACAGGATTAAAAATGCAATATATGTAATATAGCCACAGTATATAAACACAAACATATCAAGAGGGTATTTTGACAGCATCCATTTCTGTTGTGCAGGAGTTCAATGTCAACACCTCTGTAGATCATTTAAATTTTACTTCATCAATCTACTTCAATGATTTAAAAAAGCCAAAGAAAACATTTATTATTCATAATATGTCTGAAAATACACATTCTGTGGGATACAGCTCAAAGAATCTACTGATCAGCACTGAAAACTAAGGGTAGGTTTGTCTTGTGGAAGTAGCTTTAAAACGTAATACCCAGTCCTTAGTGACCTGTACACCTTAGTAGGAGACACAATTTTCTATACATTTCTTTACCTCTTGTATCATCAATTGCAAGTTAAAAAAAAATAAAATCAATAAATCAGCTAATTTTATTTATTTACTTTGAAATATCAGAGAATTGATATTTCAGAACAGCACTGAAAGGGATCTTTTTGTAGGCCAGTTTCACGGTATGAGTCTCCTGCTGCTAAAACCAGCAGCACTTTTAGTAGCAACAATAAATACATTAAATGAACGTATGCTTTAAAGGAAAGAGAGGATGGAAAGAAATTGAAAGTCCCGAGAGTGACTGGCTACCTGGGTGTCCTCGCCGAAGCAGCCCAGGTTATTCTCATCTCTTCTTTTTCACTAGAAATTGCACCCTGACCCTGAGAAACACCATCATTAAAACAAGGACATTTCCATCAAACATATCTCCACTGCAAAAACACTTAATGAAAACATTCCCATCCCATTCTAATTTTAATTTGTGCTACGCTTCAATGCAAAGAAACGTCAGGCACAGCTGTCTGATTTCCTCTTCCAAAGCACCCCAATTTTTGAGTTCCCCACCCAAACCATGAAATCTATGGGACTTTAAGGCACACTGCACAAATTAGCATCTAGGAAAACTAAGCTTTAACTAACCAAATAAAACGCCACTTAAATATTACTGGATTCTTTGGCTATAACTAATAGAGAGACTACTAAATAAAGCCCTTGCAAGAAAAAATGCACACTGCGGGAAAATAGGATTGTTATTTTTAACACTGATAATTTTGTTTAAAAGAAGATTCCTTCCTGTGTTTCATCATTTTACGTTATGTTCTATTATAGAAACTAATGTGGGAAAAAAAGTTCAGAAAAATCCAGGCCCAGAATATTATGGAAAAAAGAACCACCAAATGTAAAGGTCCTGTAATATTTGGTATCTTTAGATTTTTCTGCACTGGTTCACATGACCCCCAATTTATTTTTAGCAAGGCAGCAGTTCCCACTTGGATACGGTGCAATACCTTGTACCCAAATGTTGCTTTGCACAAATAAACCATAGAAAGTGTTGACTTAAAAATAAAACATTGGAAAAGGAGAAAGTTTTTTTTTCTCTGTGAAAATTTCCGGAAAAGCTGTAAACAAAGGCAGGTTTGGCTCAGTGGTTGAGCGACTCTGTTGAGCTGTTGAGGATGGAGAACATATCAAACCTCACAGAGTGAGGAAATGTTTGTAAAACAGTTAGTAAATCATAGGCAGCAAGGTCACCATGTTTAACAGCAGGAATGACACTTTGCCAAAAGCCCAGCTGTGAAAGGGCGTATACGCACACGGGCTCGACTCTCATTTCTTCTTCTTCACATCTGAAATTTAATTAAGGAAAAACACCTATTTTTTTAAAAGCAAGAAAAATCTAGGGGTTTCAAATGGAGGAGATCTGCCA
The DNA here is from genome assembly GCA_013398125.1 of Aegotheles bennettii. NCBI lineage: Eukaryota > Metazoa > Chordata > Aves > Caprimulgiformes > Aegothelidae > Aegotheles > Aegotheles bennettii. Next base: position 690,328 of record VZRW01003897.1, on the reverse strand, counting down.
CCCATCCTTACCCACCAGATAATCTCAGTACCTGGTTTTGTTTCACAAAACAGAACACGAGCTGTTAAAGCATCAAGGAACTCTTGGTGGTCAGGACTATCTCCCTACAGATTGATACCAACTGACCTTTTTATCTCAGGGATGGAGCTAAGTTCTCACTGCTGCTCCACATTCACACACAGAAAAAAACCCCATAATCTGGCCTCTCTGAGAGCTGGCACAGCCAGAAGGTGAAATGATACATTTTTATATACAGACACTACAAACCCCTGCATGAATACAGGGAGTTTCATTCATCCGACTCCAGAAAAGCCAGGAATGATTATTTCAAGTTGAAAAGTTGTCATGAAATCACTCCATAATATGGAGAGATTTATAAAATGACTCACCTGCTACTGTACAACTCAAACACCCTGCGGTGTGTCCCTGGCAGGCAGCATATAGCAAAGGAAGCACTTAAGCACACACTTGACTTCAGCTCCTCGCATGTTTGAAGTTAAGCATGTATGGAAGTACTTTGCTGGACCAGGGTCTATATGCTGGACAACCATGATTAAAAAAAAATCCTTCCAAATTACTTATATATTACATCTCTATTAAAACATTGGGGTTTAAATCACCATTTATGGTGAGGTTTTAAAGTGTCCTATTCCTCTGTTCACTACATTAGGAGACAACTCAACCACGAATTAGGGAGAAAAACTTGGTCTACAGCGAGGAGAACAGGTTTTGCTTCTTGGGAAGAAGCCACGGGGCATTCCTCCTTCCTTTAGGTGGCAGAAAAGTGACATTACAGTTAGTATAAGCACGGTTGGCAGGCAAGTGATTAAACGAGAAATAATCTGATCAATGTCTGTAGTTAGAACTACAGCATGACATTAAGCCTCTAAAGTTTGATACCGAAATTAACTGTCTTCTTGCTTCACACTGGAGGAAAAAACAGGAATAAAGAAGCACTCAGTTTGAGGGGGGCAGCTTTTTCTTTTAAATTATTTTCTGTTCTGTACTACGAATCCTTTCTTTTGGTCTAGCTCTGCTGCTTTCTTTATAAATCAAAAACTCCAGTTAAAATGAATTCAAGCTCTACATATATTGGACAAACTCACAGTGTGGTTAAATTTTTTCGAAGGGCTCTCCTCCTCTCCAGCCAAACCAAACCCTTCTACCTTAAGAGATTTTGTGTTTTGGAGGGTTCATAACCCAGCTAAAGATTCAAACTTTGCAAATGAAATTCACACTCCTTTTAAATGCACTTCTAGCCCTCAGCCCTGCTCCGAGAAGTTCTGCAGCCACCAGCAGGCCAGCTCAGAGGTCCCTTAGTGCAGTTGCCACCACAGAGAGCCCTGCTTTGCCAGCGTGCTCTGGCACAGACAGGCATTTAAATCTATGTTCCTAGGAAAAGGAAGGAAGGAAATGTCTTTAAGCAACATTTAAGCTACTGTTTTCACTGGTTTTGCTGCTTCAAAACCAACAAATGACTACTGAGGAAAAATATTCTTAGTATAAATTTCATATGGAAAAGCACTAAAGAATAATTCATGAGTGAAGCTACATTTATAGGGGACTTTGTAAGGATCAAGGGAGTTAACACCAAATAATAAAAATTGAGGCCAACTGTGTATATGTACATGGCAAGGCACTAATTCTTCAGACACTATGTACAGAAACAGGACTGTCTATATATTACGATATTTAACAAGAGCTCTACCACTCGGTGTAACAGGAGGAAGAAGCAACTTATCCTTAAGGATAAAACACTAAAGACAAGTGAAAAACACTAAGACAAGAGGGTCAGTTTAATATTAGGTAAACCTGAAAGTGACTTCAAATAATTAAAACATAGAAGTGCCACTTCATTTGTTTTACATATCTCTGTTTTAAGGAGAGAGACTCTTTCTTAAATGGAAAATCCTACAGTGAAATGATGGACCTGAGTATTAATTAACCAGTCCTGTGTGTTGAACGTTTCCATTTGGTTAATCTTCTGGAAAGGAATTACTATTTCATTTTATGAATAATTCTTCTTTGCCTACATGAAGCCTTCAGTCTATCTGGTGCTGTAGAGTTTATTTTCCAGTCTTCTTCTTTGGTTTTCCCTGCTCAAATTCTGTTCAGTACTATGGATCAGCTGTGCTTTGTTGAGCAGTTCAATGAGATCAAATCAACAAAACATTTTAAACTGCCAGTACATAAGTTAAAATTTACCTCCCTTAACCCATCTTATGCGCTTCAGGATCGTACTCCAAGAACCAATTAACAGACAACATGTTTACCATTTAATTACTAAAATTGCTAAAGAAAGTTCTTGCTTCCTAACACTATTTTGCCATCTCTTGCTTAATGCACAGCCCTCCCCTTCCATTTCTGCATCTGAGACATTCCTGTGCCTCTGCTGTCACTGAGCTATTAGGGACCTATTCCAACCCAGCCCATCTGAGCCTGCAGGAATAGGAATTTGTTTATTTGTTACCAACAAAGCTAAAACTGTACTGAAACATGCTTCAAAAGGAACTGACGGAGTTCAGAAATTCACATGAAGCCCTGTTGTTACAGATGGTGGCTTCTCTTTGTCGAGGAGCTCGTGTTCCCAGCCCAGCCCCACATCTCCCTTGGACAGAAACTGGCCTCAAGTAACATTTGCCTGCTTATTCCTCCAAGCACCAGATCTGTAACAGTGAAAACCAAACATACTTTTTTTAGCTTTTGTAAGGTAGATTGTGTGCCCTGAAAGAGAAGTTCATTTGATCTGGGTTCTGGACTTCATATTACTCAAGCACATCTCATGGATGTTACCAGTCTCAGATGCTTCCTACCAGTCACTTCATGTAACAGTACTTGGAATACTCTAAATCTTCTCTCACCTTGCTTTTTGCTTCTATCAAACACTCTAAAGAAACAAATGTACAATACTTAGTTTTATCATAATTGTTCCAATTATTGGTATTTGTGAGGGTTTCCAGCAGCAGCACTGCCACACTCAGCTTTACAGACATACTAAGCTTTATGGACAATAAAAATGACAGTATACCTAAATTATTCTTTTGTAAACACAGATACCCTTTAATACAGATGTCGTAACTACTTTTATGTTTCAGTGCAATGCATGCCTTCATCTTTTAACTTCATACACCATCATCATCCATTGCTTTGGACTCCTTGTCCTGTTTAGACTACCTAGGTCTCATTCTGTTCTTTTATTTTACTGAGTTTTCTTCCACAGAAACCAAACAAGTAGGCACTTCAGAAAATTAACTGTACCAAGACAGAAGTCTAGCAACAACATTTAGAAGAAATGACACTGCTTAGCTAAGGTCTAAGTGCAAGGCAATGAACACAGCGATGTCAAAGCCCAAATATCCATCTCTAACATTAACTCCTGAGATTTGGTCTTCAAAACCACATTTCACAAAGACAAGAGTTAAGAGAAAAAAATTTGGAAGAAGCAACAACTACAGAGGAAACCAAGCAGTTTATTAATATTTCTATTAATCCCCCTGGTAACTCTTTATGGTATTAGAACCTCCAATTTTTATGTGTATTCTTTTAATCTGTCAAAGTCTCATGGTATATTTTTCATTTAAAAAAAAAAAGTCAGATAACTACATCTGAGTAAAAACATAGATTCACTTCTTCAGTAAATGCACTCCTAACTGGCCACTGCAAAGCCTCTTCAGCTTTCCCAAATACCCTCGGTGCACATTTCTATTTAAAATCAGCACTCCTGCTGCACCAGAGCTGGGGCCAGCCCTTATCTCCGGCAGAGATTGCTGGGCTGGTTGGTTTTTCCAATTTCCTTATATAACAAAGCTCCGGTGTCGGGAGGAAGTGGGCAGATACTGAGAAATCAGGGAGGATAAAAAAGCACTAGACCCGTAACCTCTGAGGTCAGGAGGTTATGACTTCAGGGCCTAACAGTAAGGTGGAAGGATGTGTTCAGGTAGTTTTAAATTACCCTGTTTTACTGGTCTGTCCACGAGGAAGAGAGGCGAGGTCAAACACAGGCGATGAATGTTGCATACATGAACATATACACATGGCTAACATGAGTATTACTTTTTTTTCCAACTGTAAGTAGCTTGACTGAATGTTCAGAGTTGAACTGACAGAACGTATTATGGTTTATATTACAAATATGAAAAGAAAGATGTGTGTTCCTTCGAGCAAAAGAACTAACGACTATCCAGAACGTAGTAAATAACTGAAAAATCAGTCTCTTCCTTTCTTATGTGAAAAAGAAAACAACTGCAACCTTTTCTTACGAAAGTAGCCTCCGAATCTCCACTGAACTTCCACTTTCACAGACAGTTTTGGAAACAGGCACGATCCATGGATTCCCTTAACTGTTCTTTAGTGCTAACTAAAGGGATGTTGTACAATCAACGTTACAGAACAGCACTTGGTAGAGGTATGCACAAAGCACACGTTACCAGCAACGTCCCCAGCAAATTGCAGGTCAGAGTTCTTGCTAAAGGACAGACACAGCACTAAACATTGCAATGAGAAATCTAACCCATCTCACTTCAGTACAAATTCCCTTTTATAGGAGATCTGCCCCAACAGCAAAAGATACCATTAGTAAATCAATCCTGAAAAATGTTCCTCTATTTGTGTTTGAGTGACAGCTACAGAGTGTAAAGGTCTGTATTTGTTCAATTGATGTAATGTGCACCTATGATCTCTGCATTTGTGTGATGACTCTGACATTGCTGTGTTATGCATTTCTGCAATGATTTCTTCTCTACCATAAAAAGTAAATCCACATTTGTGAGCTCTGAAAGGCAAACCACTCGCATTTAAAATGTTTTTCACCAAGGTTTTCTCATCGTGATATAGAACTGTTAGGGTTATGATTCTTCTTCAACCTGACAGATAAAAACAAGCTAAGATCACAGTTACAGGTAAAAGCAAATTATAGGAACGAACTGTATCTGCCAATTAGGACTTGGAGGCAAGGCTACCGAACTTTTGTCTCTCCTTCCTTCAGATCTGACTGTATAAATACTCAGAAGACATGAGCGGAGCATAAATCTTCACATGATTCTTCAATCTGTCTACAAATGACCATGACATTACATATAAACTATTCTATAGAGTCTGTATGCTTCCCTTTTAAACAGTTAAGGAGTGTATCAGACACCGTGATAAACACAGAAAACCGAGCGTGAATGCCAATAAATGCAAGCCTTCCGTCTCGGAAACTCTTCACTTATTTGATTAAGTTAGGTGAAAAACAGAGCAGTCATGCTTGTAGCTTTTCTTCCTTTTTCCTTTCCTCCACTCTTTTTATTTCTAATGCGAATCGGAAGTCTATGTGGAGCAGCCTGGCTAGCCCCAGTCTAACCTCCCCATCTGGAAGGGAACTAACCAGCCTTGGGGCTACTTCCAACCCTTCCCAGCTGTTGGGTTTGGGTTTTTTGTTTTTGCGGGCTTGAGAAAGCATATTTATATAAATGATTGCCATATCCTTTGCCAGCTGTTGACCCTGCTCTTGTCCCGGTTGGGGCATGTTTTTCATTTTTAGCGGCCACAGACTGGAACTGACCCTGACAGAGTTAGCACGCTATGCAAACAGCTTCACGCGTTCTTGCTGTGACAGATAAGACAATGGCTGCCCAGTGCAAGCCGCCGGACCGGTGTTTCCCTTTGGGCTAATGTCACCCAGCCCCGAGCTGGAAGGAGCCATTAGAAAAAATAAATTATGAGATGCACAGCACTGGCAGGAGGCTTCCTGTCCCCAGCAGAAGCACCCGGTGATTTCAGATACTGCTCTTGCTAGCAAAAAGGTTAACAAAAACACACACAAAAAGGGCGTTTTCACTCGGCCACATCTCACTTCAGGTACCAGAAAGTTTTCTGAACTAAACTGTCAAAACATTCCCCAACCATTTTTGTAGACCTGGTTTTCCTCCTGTGGAACGGGGAGCTGATGGATCTTTGATAAAGCCCTGGAAAAATATTGCAGCTAAATAATAAATAATAATAAAATCAATCGCAACCTACAATGGCAATCAATAACTTTAAACTTTCAGTTTAAATGCATCCGAGAAGGAAAACTGCATTCTCTGTATCCCAAAGCACTGCTTTGGAAACACATCCAGCATACACAACTCACCCGCATTCCCTGCTCACCTGTAGCTATGCCGAAACGTGGATGTTTTCAAATATATTAAAAAAGAGGAATGCTCTTGAACACTTCTAAAGAAACAGCAGTTACTCACTTTGGTTATCTCATTAACTAATACTGCTGAAGCTAAATGGGACACAGACAATGAACTCTAGCCTTTACAACTTTCATAAGCATTATCAGATTTTTTGATAATAAGTGGAGGTGGCATATGTGTTCTGTTTAGTATGCAGAAGAGCCTCATTTTATTCTCAATGCACAGATTTAATTAAAAATAAATTTACTGTTAACGCTTAAAGTGGTGCCAAGATTATCCAAACAGAAGGTTTATGATACTTAATAATTGATAAGAGGAGGGAAATTCACAGATTGCAACTGATTATTATTTAGTAGGTCCGTTTGAAAAGGTGAAAGTGGCATTACAGCTAGCCAAAAGGAAAAAAAATCCTTTATCATTTGTATAGTTAGAAAAAATTGAATTTAGGAAACCACTTTTAGAAGCATTTGGAATGAAACAATTACAGAACACAACAGCTTTACCAATTACTTTGGATAATATTGAAGGTATTCAAAGTGCTTTCTAAAACATCAGCTTTGGTTCAGTTCCACACAAGGGAAGTTTTATTTACTGATTTTATATATATATATATATTAATATCAGCACATAGAGGAGCTCAGCTTCTTTAAGGCAGTGATTTTCAGCTTGGATTTCAGACCAGCTTTGGCACAATGTGCCAGAAATTTCCACAAGTGCTGAGAGAATTAACTGATGGGATCTTTGAAGCCTCTCTATCCCAGATTAACTAATGAAAAATCTGTGAAATCACAGTTCAATCTTCTTTTTTTTGTGGCTGGATGTGTTTGCAATGGTTGGGATGACAAGATGCTCCCAAGCCATCTGGCTCCTCACACAGGATTTGATTCAGCAAATTAATAGTAACACCATTGGTGTGCACATATTGCAACAATCCAGAAATCTAGTCCTGTTACACAACCCAAGGCAGAGGTTTTGTAATTCCCCCAATAGGTTACGTAGATTGGAAACACTGAGGAAAACCCGAGAAAACAATTTCATAAAACACTGTGAGTCATTTCAGTGCCCACCCCTCCACACTGCCCGACCTCTGGTGCAGGTCCCTAATCCACTTGGCGATGAGAAGCCCAACTCAGAGCACTCCCCTCACAACGAAAAGGGAAAAAATATTTTCCTACTCGCATGTATTATGCAAACATAACATCTATAAGTAATGCAGCTTTGTGCTCCCAATAAGTGCTATCTAGCACATATCAGCCTATGAATTAAATTCTTCTTTAAGACTACCATACTCCATATACTTTTCATGGATGAGCAAAAGATCCATCCGAGAGGCAGACTGCAAGTTTTATTTACAAATCAAATTCCGACCATCCAAACAACAGGACTGTGGGAATTTAAAGGCAGCTTTAGATAACTTTCCTGAGTATAATTCAGAAAACCCACGATTCTGTACGAAAAAGAAAAGCTTTTTGGCACCAGTACTGCTTACCAGAACACACTTCGGGTTGAAAGAAATTTGTATAAATTATCTATGTTAGATAAATTGTGTATTAAAATGTGACTTTAAAAGATTATTTTAGTTTGGTTCAGGATGAACATCTTACTATATTTTACATAATTCAAAGCTTATTTCCATCAAAATTCATTAAGTCTGTGTATTCAAATCCACGAGGTATCTTTGGAAAGACAAAGCTGATGTGTTTAACTGCAACTGTAAATTTTAAGCTTCTTTAAAGGTTTCTAAACAAGAGTATTTGGATGCTGCAGCAGAGATTGCCTGGCAGAGGAGACCAAAAGAGCTCTTGGGGAAGCCCTGTTGTGTCAAATGCCTGAAAAAGTTGGGAACAGAGGGAATTTCAAGGTTCTCAGGATGTTCAGGATGTTCAGGACTGTACACAAGTCAAAACACAGTGTAACTTGTAAATACAGGGAACCTTAATGGGAACACTTTTGTCTCTTAACAGCTCTGATGGATTTCATTCCTGTGCAATAACAAGCTGGAATAGATAGGTGAAGTCTTGTATTACTTTTTTTGGTATGATTTTTTTAAATCCCTTAAAGATGCCAGAAAACACAGTATACAAAGTATATAGTAAAAAATTACTTTGCCTCTAGAGCATTAAAAGCAAAAACTTCTATAAAAGTCAAGGAGGTGAAAGATCCTTGGGGAATATTCCTTTCCCTTGAAGCCTTGCAGTTGCAACATGTATGCTCTGAATAAATAGAAGACTAACAAGCCATCCTTTGCAAGATATTTATTTTGAGTGTTTTCTCTCTCTCTGCTTGTTTGGAAACATCTTTGGGGAAACTGTTTTTAGAGGCTGCACTTTCTCAACGTGCCGGGCTGCACAGCCAAACTGCTCGCCACTTCTGCAAACCCTGATTTCAGGTTCTTCCAGAGAGCCTGGGTTTGCACATTCCTTAAACCTGACAGAAGTGGAAAACGTTTTGCGCGTGAAAGAAAAAAACTTCACTTGTTTTCTTTTATAAAAAGCCTTCCCTACCTCATCAGTTCCGAGCTCGGGTTTCAATCACTGCTGCTGCCGATCTTTTTTATTTCGTGACGTGTCAGATTAGTCCAACTGCTCCTGCTGAAACCAATGGAAAACTCCCACTGCTTCCAAGCAGAAGGGAATTAAGCCCTATATGAATAGTTTTACTTTGGTGTAAAGATCAGGAAGCCCATAAGAACAGAAAGACGTAGATAAAAAAAAATAAATCTAAGAGACTTAATTACCCTCCCCAAAAAACCCCAAACTCAACCTGTAGAAAATATCTTAGAGCCAAATGAGTAGAGATATAAAAATGTTCCTAAGTTGGGTAGGTGCTGAGGTCCCAGTCTGTACAGGGCTGCACTCTTTGCTGCTAAACTTAGGTTAATAGTCGATGACCCTTTCCATTCTTAACCTCGAGCACTGACCTCCTGACCTACCCCCAGTGATGGTGTTTATAAGCATGTTGCCACTGGTGTAAATAAAAAAGGAACACAATGTGCTGAAATTGTTACTGGTGATGACAACTGACATGCACTTTACACTGCCAGTGGGCAAAACCATCAATAAATAACTCCAAAGCTGCTGTTAACGTGTTTAGAGCTTCTTGTAATGGGCATGGCATTTTTGCTGGTTTTTCCTCTTTTCCTATACAAGTATCTTTGTGGGACAAACAAAAAGTTTCCAACAAGGAAGCCAGCCAAAAATAAGGCAGCCTATGGATAAGGTTGACCATTAGCATTAGACCACAGATGGAATTTCTAACCTTCCAAGGTGCTCTTTCAACTGTAAAAAAAAAAGCATGAACACAGGCTGCACCATAGATCAAGCAAAACCATGCACTTTCCAAAACCTTCGAAGGAAACCAGCACGGGGCTCATGATGAAAATGCAGGTTTTAAAAGTCCCTGTTCCCCACACAGCCTACAAGAAGCTAACCAAAGGAAACTTTAAAAAAACCCTTCAGAAATGCTTCGCATAAAAATAAGACAAAAGGTTGGACCCTAACTTTTACACATCTCTTAAAAAGACATCCAAAACTGTCTTTTGCTTTTCAATGATATACTTAAATAAAAAATTCAAACACACCGTAAAGAGATTTGTGTTTGAAATTGGTGTCTTTTACTGAGGGTATTGCAATTGCACATATATTATGACTAATTTATGTGAATTATTTCCAATTAAAAATTACTTATAAGCATTCACCCAACTCCTGTTGGTAGGATTAAGAGACTGTATGAAATACAGCTCCAAAGGCCAACGCCACAAGCTACACAAAATCCCCCAAAACCCCTGAATATCATCAAAACATAAGTACTTCTCAAAGTCCTGTTTATCAGCTATATGCTGGGCCTGGTGCTTAGCTTGTTCTCTCAGCTGACACGCAGAATCTTCCATTTTAATGGTGAACTGCTAGAACCTTGTTGTTGTTGCTGCTGCTGCTGCTACAATTCAATGAGACCAAAGGTACATGAGCATGTTTTTAAAATGAGCAAGTTATAAAAACGATTATAGTAGATGTAACAGCCCATAAAATATGATCAAATAGTCATCTATCTTTGTCAAAAAGAGAAATTAGATTATGTGTAATTGTAAAATCTAATTTACATTCTCCTATTTCCAATTTAAATTTCCACTTTTATGAAATATTCTCTGCTTCAAAGTTGTGCATGTGTAAAAGATGCCTTGACATGCTTCTAATTGATTCGTTTTACACTACCGAAAGGATAACAGTGATTTGCAAAAGAATTTTTTTCTGTCTTGCACACATCTCTCATTTGCCCATCTTAATTCAATTAAAGGAAGTAAGGACGCTTTGACCGATGAATGAACCATATTTTAACTGAGGACATTTCTATGTAAACTGGAATACACCAACCACTAATTCTCAGCCAGTTACTTCCGATCTGCAACTTTTATTTTGAAAGGTCATGGCATGGTCACAGAAAAGACAGAGGATATTAAATGCTGGCAAGCACTTCGTAATAGCACAAATCTACAGGCTGATAGCAAGCCCAAAAGATTTTAAACTCAAATGCAATTTCTATGCAAACATTCTCTATCTATTCCTAGCTGTCAGTACAGCTGGAAGTTCAAACTTTAAAGCAACCTCTCTCCCTGCTCAGGGCATTGCACGTCGCTTCCTTAGAAGGACAGTAAAGGAAATACAGTTTTTCTATTTCCCATAGGTCTTCTGTTATATAGGTGGTTACTGGTACACCAGCACACTAAAATATCACTCCTGGGCGTCTTGGTGAGTTGTTAAGGAAATGTGTACAGACACACTGAGCCCATCTACCAAAATGTATTGGTACAAAGCCAAGGTGTGAAGCATGCAACAGATTTGTGTGTCCCTGTGTGTATCCATATTAACCTGCCAGTACAACTCCTGCTGCAAACAGCAGTGTGACCCTCACATCTGAGTCACAGCCTCTACGCTGACCTGGAATACCCCAGAATATCAGTGTGTATTTAAATCCAGACAAGAGATTAAAAGAGGAACAGAAAGCAGGAATCTTCAGCTTCAATGCTTAATTTAAACACTCCATTATTTCCCCAGGCTGTAAAGGAGGGGGTGTCAGCCACCTCGTACACATCAAGGAAGCTGTGAAGATAATGAGGGTATTGGTTTCTATGTTAAGTATAAACTTCTCCATCCTCATCCTCTTCTCAGACATGGGCACTTTGCTGCTCCTGCATTGCAAGGCGAGAGGAGAAAAATTCCTTCAAGTTCCAGACTAATAACACAGATTTGATCAGTCTCATTCAAATGAGCAGGAGCAGCACAATATGGGGTGGGTTCAGTGGCTGGGAGCGCTGGGGAACGTCAACACTTTCTGTGAAGTATTATTAGGCAAAGATGACATTTCAAGGAGAAATATGTATTACTGTATTTGCAAGATTGTACCCTTAGCACCTTCTGGACACTGCTCTTACCCTCACTGCCTAACAAGAGAGGTGCTACAGTCAACAACAGAGGGGAGAACATTGTAATAGAGATCATTTTAAAGGAAATACTTGCTGACAGCATGCTGAAATGAGGATAAACACATGCCTACTGTTTCCAAACAGCAGCAAAGGCTGAAATTTTATTAAATAAACACGGCAAACAAGTCAGCTAAAGCCCACAGGCAAGATGCTCTGTCATCAGTGAGGTGAGGGTGATGAGGTGTGTCCTTGACCAACTACTTGTGAAGTCCCTCCTAAACCAAACAGTATGAGAGGTTTAAGTCTGAATTTCCAATCCACAAGAACAAAGCATGGTGGGACATGTCCACACCAATCACACAGCCAAATTACGGATGAATGAGGAGAACTAAACGTGCTCTCTCCCACTACCAAGGTGGCCACTACTGCCTTCAAGCTTGGTTTTGTGAATGTTCACATAGGAACGTACCGAGAGTCAATTCAGAAGAACCATAATGGGACTCTACGTGAAGTAAAGCAGCCAAACTCTGAGCACTCTTGTTGAGCATCAGCAGAGCCCTTGACCAAACCCATTGACCTGCATCGCTGTAACTGAAAAGTTAAAAGGACCCCTCCCCACTACCCGTGGAGCGAGATTTACTCCTCATGAGTAAGGTAGGCAGAAGGCAGCTCTTCATGCTGGCTAGAGGTATAAATAAAGGACACCCAGCCTGTAAGATGGGTAGGAATTATTCCCATTTGTGAGTTTTTCCTGGAGTGAGAGCAAACTCCACTAAATATTCCTGTCTGCCTCTGTGTGCACAAAGAGCCCGGCGCACATAAATCTGGACCAATATTGCTCTTACAAGGACCAAGACACATCCACCGATGCCCATATGCTGTGTATGTTATTTAAGGAAAATCATGCTCTTCTGGAGCAAGCATCACAAGTCATTTTGGGGAGGTGACTGGCACACAGAGCAGCGTGCCCAAACCTCTGAGCAGGGTGGTGACAGTAACCTGCTCGGCAGCGGAGGGGACTGCCACCGCCAGCACTGCCTGGCCATGCTGCTGTGTTAATGACCTCGCAGCAGTAGACAGATCCAGTCCTTCTGCTTTTCTTTCTCACTGAATGATTTCCCTAAAGCCAAAGCTGGGCAAAATGCCACTAATGCTGCCGTAAAACTCCCGCTGTGTTAGGAGGGAGGCAGGCGACTGAGGGTTAGGAGGTAATCAAGCTTACAGATTAAGGCTCACTAAAGCTACAAGATCAGCACAGCTCGGGGTGTTTATTAACTCTTTGAAAACCAAGATGTATGATTTCGTATTACACGAATATAAAGGATGTTTTCTAACAAGACCTGACAGCTGAACTATTTTGCAAGATTAATTCTAATTTGCACAAAGCCAGGAGTACAGGAGAAGCACTCTTTAAACCTATCTGGATCAATTTCATTACAAAATGTGCTTCAAACTATGAGACTGCACAAGCAAGAACCTCCTGAGAATTACAGAGAAGTAAAATTCATTAATTAGTCTTCCATTCAGAAACATTGTGTTTTGAATTAAAGCAGGTAGCCTGAAAGCCAAGGAGTGAAACATTCTCCTACACCCTTGGTGCCTTACAGCTGTGACCTGGGAGTTACTCTTTTTTTAGCAGTGCAGAACGGGTTAATTTCCGAATATAAAATGAGGTTGCTGCAATCTGGGTGTTTTTTGATTTGTTTTGTTTGTAACACAAAGCAAAATATACTCTACAGATGCTTGATTAAAATGCAACAGCTGTTTATGGCGGTGCATTTTCCGCTAATTTACTAGGGCAGATTTTAAGGAGCCTTGTTTTATTGCATCTTCATTTGCATAAACATTCATCTACCAGAGCTGTCTGTCCACTCGTCCCTGGCTTGGCCAATATTTTAGGTTTAAATTCAAACTGAACCACTCCCATAAAGGAAATGGGTTTTGAGAGTAAGGTGTTACACCTCTGTCCCATGGTCTAACCTGTGCTTTGTATGTATTTAACTTCTCTACCAAAAATAGTTCCTTTTTTGGCATCGTATGCAACTAGTACTTAATCTGCTCTTCACATCTGTCTGGGTAGGCCTGGTGCCTTTTTTTTCTATATTATTATTTCCCTTTTGTTTATTTTACCTATTACATTCCTTAAGCTTGATGACTAATCCAAATTATTAACAAATACAAAAGGGGTTTATGTAAATTATTATGATGAACTAAACCAAATCACAATTATAACATTGTTAAGTGAATTAGACAACAATGGCTACAGCTTCCCTATCATAGATCGAGGCGGATGAATTTGAACTTTATTGACAGTAGCAGCAGAAGGCCTTAATCACTAAGCACCAGTACAGTCTGGTTGTCATAGGGTAATGACCCATCTATATATTCATAACAAGGGTCTCATTCATCATAATTCACTTTAAAAAAAAACTCTTGCAAAACTAATGGAGGGAATGTGTGAAAAGTGATTGGATGGGTAAAACTGTACAGGGCTGGAAAGGCCTTAATTGATTTTATTGTGCTGTGTCTAAGCCTCCTTGCACAGTACATCAGATCTGTATCTAACTGCATTTCAATTGATTTTCACTGATAGGCTTCTTTCTTATGTCTGGGGCTTAAGTACTAAACTAATAAAAGGATAAAAGACTTTGTAATACAGATTTTGAAAATAATGTGCACACATGATTTCTACGGAAGAAAATTGTGTGATATGTGTTTGTCCTACCAAAGTGACTACAACCCAATGTAATATAAAAGAGGCAACTAGGGAAGAAGATTACTAAGGGGGTAAGAGAGGGAAGAAAAAAAAGAAGAGAAGGAAAAAAAATGTCCCTTGGCTAAAATCAGCTTGATTGTAAGCAGACTTGACTTCAATGGAGTTGTACCTGCTCACATCAGGGGTGATTTTGACTGGTATCTCAAACTTGACTGAAAGAGATTGTAATTCATTTCAGATGTGGGTTAGTTCTTAAAAATTTTAAATAACGAATCCTGCATATTCTGATACAAATATCTAACATACATAGCCTGATAAAATTACCTAAAGCAAAATAACCTGCTGTTAAACTGTTTTGTATGATCATATCCTTGGACTTTTGAAACACATTCATTTTGAAAGCATCTAACCTGTGGCAGTAACATTATAACAGACACAAAACTCCCTTTAATGCAACCGTGCATATATAGCACAGTCAGGTAACAGCTTGTCCAAGCCCTAGAATGTTGCTGAATTGGGCTTCATATCAAATGGCCACGATGAAGCTGAAAAAGATGCTTGTTGCTAAGTGATAGCACAGTCTGAAGAACTGATTCTAAAAGCAACAGGTTCACCTAAAGGGAACTCTTATTAAATGCAAATGCACAAAAATGGGAAAAATCTAAAATTTGGGAAGTGAAAAAAATCTTTAAAAAGATAGTTTTCCATTTTTTTATCCTACATTCTCTGCAATCACTTGCTAATACTATTGCAAAGCACACTATCTGCTAGTCAGATGGTTCCTAACATCTGTAGAACAAATGATAATGTACAATAGTTGCTCTGGTTTTGTGTTCCTTTACGAGGCTTGGTGTTGATAATCTCCAAAGCACACCCATGATTCTTTAAATTAAACATAAGAATCTTGTCTCACAGTACAGCTAGGTTATCCATGTGTAAGAGCCCAAGCCAAGTAATTACACATCCGCTCAAAGGATTAGACACATAAGATTTCTTTAAATTTTTAATAAAACTGCACAGCTGTTGTAGGGAAAAAACTCTTTTGTTCTAGATTTTTTAAAACCATTAAGCTCAAAGTGATTCACAGTTATGCTTCAAGAAAAGTACTTGAAAAGTATTTCTGTTAGGCACTTTTTTAGTGGATTTAACATCACTGTAACCTCCTAGTAACAACGTTGAGCCAGGAATAACCTAACTAAGGTATTTGGTCAAGTTTTAATGAACATTTCTCTGCTTTTATCAGAACACCTGCAGATGCATTTTACTTAGCAATATAACCACTTCAAGTGCACATCAGCTGGTGCACATAAAACTGTGTTACATTTGGTTTTACCAAGTTAGCCTGAGGGACAGGCAGAAAGGTGATGTCTGAACGGCGTTGCACAATGGGACACGATAGACACAGCCTCCCTGACAGCCTTGGCTGGTCCAACTGCCTCAGGGCAAGTGCCACAACTGAGAAACAACCACAGCTTGGGCAACAGGCAATGAACTGCCCAAACACTGCAGTGACAAGCAAGTGGATTCTGCCCTGGAAGCTTTTGCAGTGCTGATGGTTCAATCAAGACAGAGGTGCAGGCAAGGTGTGCCCCAGCTGCTGTGAAACCACAGCTTGCTGGAGGTTCATCAGACCAGTGCATGACCAACACTGCACCATGCAGGAGAAGCAGCAGCATTGGCTGCAATGCCTACCAGGAAGGTGAAAGCAGTGGATGTGTGTTCTTCAAAAGATAAACGAGTAGAGCTGGAATGAAATCAGGACCTGGCACTGGTGACATACACAGGAATCGGGAGGGTGACACCAAAACGGTGACAGCATCCAAACAGGCTCTAGCAAAATCAGGATGAAGTGGAGGGGACCAATGGCCCATGCTGGCTGAAGATGACGAAGAACGAGCCCTTTATGTGGCCTTCAAATGTTGTGCTTTCAGAGCCTTTAAGAAAAGAAGGAATAAACCTGGACAACAATGGATCATTCAAAAGAGAGGGAAGGTCCTGAGGACTAGAACCAACAAAGGCAAAATATGTATTACCAGAAAGTGCAAGGTGAGGAATACAGGAGTCTGAGTGCCCATCAGGCAGAAGGGCTGGGGTACAAGCCCTTCTTGCAGGTTGGTCTTCCAACCAACCAAGCCAAGGACTTCCAGTTGCAGGCCGGGACGGGTTGGCTGTGGCCACGCTCCAGCACAGATCATAGAAAACAGGAACATTATGTTGAGCAGAACAGCAGTGAGATGTCATCTCCAACATGTGTACTGATACCCATGTTCAAGCTGAAAACTTGAAAGAGATACAAAGCAGCCTGATGAGGGGAACAGAAGCCCTGGCCCCGATAAGGCAGCGAAAGCAGCGGGGTTCTTCCCGTTCCAGCTGCAAGCCAGGACGAGTGCACGACCACTCTCCACAAACACTCCAGGGATGTACACGCCAAGGAAGGAAAAACTATAGAAGTTAAAGGACAGCATCAGCACAAAACCAGGTGTACTTGAAGAGATTTCTAATCATCAAAGCCGCCAGAAGTCTGGGGGCAGATGGAGGGACACAGGCTGTGCTGGGCCAAAGCCCTGGCTTTGCTAGAGCAGGTCTCATCACTCCTGCCCACCCTCCCAGCCTGGTTTTCCAATTGAAATATTTTACAGGGTTTTGGCTTTGTACCTTGGTGTAAATTTACTACCATAAAACCGTTGGAATAATACACGATATTACTGAACAACCAGTATGAAGGATTTACAAGATAAACCATGGTATGCAGGTATACTTGCAGCTAATCTCAATCTCTGAAGATTTTAACAAACTGCAGCTGACCTTGATCAGTGATTCAAAGCCCAGAGCAGCTCCTACTCTCTCACACATTACTAACCTTTGCTACAACATTTATCAATTTACCTTCTTGATCTCTCAAGCAGGTCATGTTTTCTAATCAGCCCCTAGCTCAAAGACCTACATCCCAATTAAATTCCCGAATGAAGACATGCTGGAATGTGGGCTTCTTTTAAAAGACTTAGCACAAAACACACTTTAATACCGGATTTGCCATGTCTGAACTGATTTTTTAAACATTTCTTCATAATATGCAAGTTACAGACACACATCTTACTCAGAGTTAGAACTGTTAATGTCATCCCTGAAACTCATTGTTTCCTTGGATGTTTTCTATTTTTGCTTCCCCAAGTGTTCAGGACATAAATGCTGACCTGAGCTTTAAATCATCTACACTGGACCACGAGTTCTTCAGACATTGGCTGGTCTGAAATCATCTGAGGGCACAAAAAACTACACAGATGTCTATTATTAAGCACAAGAGTAGCTTCAGATTTTAAACTACTCGCACTTATTAGTTAGACACTTATTAAAACGTCCACAAGATCTGAGCCTATCTTTTTCTCTTTCAATGCCATATATATATGCATGTATATATATATATGTTGAAGCTGCTGTAGAAAAAGAAGGTTCTAAACATGCAGCTTCTTGCAGCCCCTCAGGACAGCCCTGAAGGACCCAGCTTTGGGCTGAAGAATTTGCGGTGGTGGCAGCTGCTCCTCTCAGGGGTCAGCAGCACACAGGCAGTCCTGCCACAGGAGGGGGGACAGGGACCCCCAACATTTCAGCCAGAGCATGGGCCACTTGACTCTGTCTAAACAAGCTGGCTGTGCAAAAAATTGCTTTCAGCAGGCCAGGAGCAGTGTGCTGCCAGCCCCGTGTGATGTGCAGTAGCTCATCCGCACATGCACAGTAGCTCCGATACTTCCTGGATTTGATGCACATGTTCAGAATGACTGTACCCAGCATGTGCAAAAACAGTCACACAGGAGGGGAAAAAAGTGGTAACATGTAGTACTGAGCCTCCCAGCAGCCCAGCTGGAGCACCAAATAAATATCATACATACTGTTGTTATTTTTAACAGAGCATTGCTGCAAACACAGGTAAAGATAAGGAATCCCCTGATGTTTATATTTTTCCCTGTTTCTATTTTTTGCCACTTTCAGAATTAGCAATCAGTAATGACAAATATCAACAAACCCCAAATACCCAACACTTCCCCAAACACACACAGTAAGTCATATTTGCAGTCACAGAGCCAGGCGAGGGACATTCAGAGTGTCAAAGGAGCACCAGTTTCTGACAAAATTCACATTCCAATGGGGCATTCTCTGATTCTGAAAAGCAACTTGCTTGTACTTACAGTCCTAGCTTAAAAATGTCAGCACACATTTGTTTCTACCAGACTCATGTCTTCCCCAATGGCCCCCTGCCCCTTTATTGAACATTTCACAGTAAATTCAGATTCTGTCAATAAGCTAAACAAGAAATGTGAATCCACCTTTGCATTTTATAGAACGTGAAGAGTTCGGATTATTTTAGTTTTCATGAAGGCAGAGTAGATGCCAATTCTGCAGGTGCAATCTAGTCAGAACAGCTTTGGTACTGCTGAATCCAATTCCTCCCTACTCTAAATTTGCTTTACACCAGCTCTAACACCAGTCTGTGCAGCACCTAGAACCTAACACACCAGTGCCTTTCCTGCCAGGATTTTATAATTAATTCTTAGCATAAAATTGTTGTTTCAAACACAAGATACATAAAAAGAGTAAAATATGCTGAATTTTGATAGCAAGAGATGCTGTGCACACACTAAAGCTAGCACAGGTAATTGAGATCTTCGTTTAATCCCAAGGTTATCCTAACCCGAGTGCAGTATCCCATCAAGTGAGCTCCACACACACAAACTGCATCATCACAGCTTCCTCCTGTGACCTGCTGTGCTACACCAATGCCACCAGTATTCACCAGCACGGGGGGCTCAGCCCCACTAGGGGCAGGGCCAGGTGCCAGCATCCCCACAGGCTTGTGGAGATATGAGATCTCAGTAAGGCAGAGGGATCTCAGATGTGAAAAAGGCTGAGAACTCTGGAATTAAGGAAATCCATTCAGTCCAAAAAGAGTCGAGGTATTCAAAGTAAAAACAACAAACTGGTCAAACACTCTGTTAATTTTCTATTTCAGTTTTCTTTCCAAATGCTAATACTTCAGTGATGCAATGAGTTAAATTTATATGTATTAAATACATCTGATGTTTTAAAAAAAAGGGAGTGTTGAACCCCAATACTTTGAGGAATAAATCTGCTAACATATCTGGCCCTTTGTCCATCCTGCTGTGCATCTCTGTATTGTTCTGTGCATACCAGTAAAACTGCCTGCATAATTTTTTATTTTTCTTTGCTGCAAAGATGATTTCCCTATAGCGATGCAAGGCCTCTGCCAAGGGTAACAGCTCTGGACCTCCTCATTGAAGGAGTACTTCGGGATACATGAGCCTCACAGGTATTGTATTTTGATGATTACTGTCACTGGAAAATCAGAACATGTTGCAAAACCAGATCCGTGATACCTACAAGACAAGACTACTTGGCCTAAGTTTAATTTATTTGTTGACAGAGAAGATCTACTGTGCTTAATGTAAAGTTCAATAGCAAATACATGTAATACAGATATCTAGAATCATAACTGCAATAAAATAAGCTCTGCATTTATCTGGCTGTTAAATGCAATTCAAAATTTATTGGTAAAAAGGAATCAAATTTGGTTATGGCATAAAATATCTTTCTTGCTTTATAAGAGTAACCTAACCAAGTCCCATTCATCACGACAAATCAGCGCTGTTCATCTCTGCCCGGTGACTTTGTTCCCAGGCGGCGTGCAGCGGCACACGGCAGCCAGGGAAAGGGGCTGCACTCCCTACCTTGCGACAAATCCAGAAAAGAAAGAGCAGCAGCTACAAATATCATTGCCCACAGCAAACGGCAGCCCTCCAGATGGCTTGCTTTGCCGTTGTTTTCAGTTATTATTTTTTAAATGAAGACATCAGCTGACATCCGAGTCCTGACTGGATACTCTCAGGTTCACTGTTAATCAGAGATCTTTTATGCTCTTCCTCTGAGCTAACACACAGGGAGCCAGGCAATCATCCCACTCCACAACTCCTTTTTATATAGTGATTTTAAATGGTGACAATAACAATTCACAGTGAACATTTATGACAAAAAGAAAAAAACCACATTTCATCCATTCCTCTAGATACTATTTCAGTAAGTTCTTCTCAAGAACATACATTAAACCACACTGAACACTTTTGCTTTATGTATCTTCCCTAATTACAAATTCATTAAAGCAAGAGGATTTCCTTGGTGAGAGATCCATTATTTTGCCTTTAGCTTACTACACTGGCTACTGAAAATATACTATACTAAAAATGAAATAACTTTCCCATTTTAATGTGGTTATAATCTTTCTGCTCGCCTGTGACCTAATTGAGACTTTTTATCTTGGCTTTTGCAAAATGTGTTATTCTTCAGAGTCTATAAAACATTTTAACTACAGATCTCCTACAATCATTACCGAAAGCTACAGGGAATAAAGAAAGAGGGGGAAAAAACTCAGTTTATCAAAGTCATTGGAAATACAAGGTATTAATTATGCTAAATGAAGAAATATGGGCATTTGGTTACTTTTGTGGGTCAGAAATATTTTAATCTGGCATTGCCAGCCAGCTGCCTCCCCCTGACCCGCGTGCATCTCTATCAGCTGCCGGATCACATCAAAGCAGCCCTAAGTGAGGAAAGCAGCGACCAGCGCAGGGGCCCCGCTGCGGTACCAAGGTCACAGATTTGACTGAAACCACCACATTGTTATCAATTACAATCACTGATAAGGACATGACCTTTTTTGAGGCACATAAATGGGGGGGGATATTCATGCGACTGCTTTCCCCCACCCCTCGCCTGGCTCGCTTTGTGTGCCGAGAGGGAGAATAAAACTGCACAGCAAATTTCAATTCTCAAATGGGCAGAGAGTTAAAAATACGACCCAGAGTCCACTGCTGATAAGATCCACTCAGATCACCCAAATGCAGTTCCCTTGATTCGGTTAACCGAGCCAAACACACGACAGAGCACAATTAAAGCAGAGGGGAAATTGTATTTCTACCCTAGAGACGGCTCTTGTGAAGTTTCATCAAAGCAAACCCAAAAATGTCTTTATTATAGCAAGACCTACAGCAGAAGCACATGTAACTGAAAATAAGTAGTGTTATACAGTAGTAAGTCACCTAGTAAAATAAAAGTATATTTTCAATAAAGATTAGTTCTGCATTTTATTTCTTAAAATTCTTTGATCAAGTAATTTTGAACTATATAAAAACAGCCAGACCTCCCTAACTTAGCATTCCTTAAGAGATTGTTTTGCTGCACACAAAACGCTAAAATTTCATCTGACTATACTTGAGGTGACATTCCTCTTGTTAATTTTAAATATGTAGCAGTTTCTGCTCACGTTTCTTGCAGACATGTTAGTCTAGAGAAAAAGAAAGCTCCAGATTCAGACTATTCTATTTCCCAACCAGAATGAAAAATATTTTTACGATAAGCGAGCCACAGCATTTTGGCATTTTAAAAGAAGCACTGAAAAAAAAATACGAAAAGGTGTGATACAACTTAAATCCTTAATGATTTAAAATGTCAAATCTAATTAATTCCCATTGCTTTTAGAACGAACAAGAAATTAAAATGTTAACACTGTGAATCTCTTAGCTTTTGGAAGTCAAAAGTTAAACACTAACTAGTTCACTCTGTATGCCCCAAATATTTACCAGCTCTGACTCAGATTTAAACAGTACCAAATATGATCATTCTGTAGTGCAAAACAGCTCTTGTGCATACAAAAGAGGCAATGAGGCAAAACTGGAAGGTACAGAGCTATCTCTTACCAATCTACCTCCAGGTTCAGATTTTACTACATTTTTTTCTCCCTAAGGGGACCAAAAGAGCCAGACACTGATATGGAATTAAGGAGCTAGGATTATTTCATGTACCTTGTGAATTTAGTGTGAAGTTAAGTGTAGAAAATACAGGCAAGGAGACTGTTTAAAAGCCTGTGGAATGGTTAAGGGAGGAACAGTAGGATGTAGCCTTTAATCCTTTAACAAACTTTACAGTCTGTGCCAGGAGAGGCAGAGAGAAAAATACATTTTACATTTATAAATAGTCGTGAACATAAGCTAAAGCATTTTGCCACTTCTGGGAAATCAATAAGCAAAAACAAGCCACTCATTTGCAAATAATTTATGTGGCTTTTTTTGCTAATGCAGGACAATCTCTCTGTGAAAACGAGGGCAATAACTTTATTATGCTCATAAATGCAATGCAAAGCAAACAGAGACTGATGCTACTTCCATATATGCTGAACAAAAGGCACAACTTCGATTAGATACTAACATCAGAGAGACTCTGGAGCTGCACAACTTGTTTCAGCAAGGCATATTACCAAGCATATGTCACCAAAAAAGCCACAATTATTTAAAATACATTAGATAAGCTGCTATTTGTCTACGTTTAAACCTGCAAAATGTAACCCAGGGATGGTATTTCTATGGAGGTCTGTGAAACACCTCCAGGAGCTGCCTCGTACGCCTGCACAGAAGCAGATCTGCCATGCCAAGGCTCTGGATTTTCCTGTGAAAGGAGTGCAGAATTAGGCCAATTATCATTTAGCCTGCCTGATCACGCTCCTGAATCTGCACAGATGAGTGCCATGGCACAGATTCTGCACTGGTGCAGAGTGGGGCAGGCGGAAGGGTCAGCCCCCACTGTTCCATCATCACCAGACACACAAAGCTCCTTAGTCAGGCCTGAAGATCAGTATGTAGGGCAGGGAAAAGAAAGACCATCCTCCTATCCAGCTGTGTGGGACATGAGCTGTATAATTAACGTACACTCCCCTAAAGCAGCATTCCCTCCTACAGAGAGGAAATCTCCTTTGGGAAGTGGGAGAGAAGTTTCAGCAGCTCTGCTGGGAGCTGCCCTTTGAGCCCACCTTCCCTTCCCTTCCCCGTGCAGGTGGAGCCTGGCTTCCACGGCACTTGCAGCGACGTCTGGGGGGTGCCTGGAGCTTAGGAGAGAACAGAAACATCCCACTTCTTACAAAGGCCCAAACTTGCACAGAAACTTTGCTCTGAAGGGCAGGCAGGCAGCAGCTATCAGGTATCCTGTTGCTGCAGTTATCCCCCAGGAACCCAGCCCATAACACCACCCAACCTGCCCCATCTCCCACTAGCTGGTGTTTGTGTTTTCTTCAAAGCTTAGCTATTATTTCATATAAAGAAGAAAAAAAAGTAACTCATGTAAAACTGTATTTGACATGGGTTGTTAATGCATTGTGTTACTGCTTGGCTTGCAAATGTCTAATAAATTACAAGAGCTGCAGAAAACCCTTACAGGCACCATCAGCCCGAGCGCTGCACTAAAGTTATCCCTCTCCTGAGCACAAAAACAACTGATAGGAAAAATAATCAAAGCAGAGACTGCTTCAAAGTATTTCAGAAACTCATCAGGCTTCATTATGGATTTGATGGCCCTGTTTCAAAGTACAAAACGCTAAACTTTTCAAAGACTAAAGAGGGGGGGGAAAAAAGATTTTTCCATTTGTGCAAGAGAAACGCAGGGGAAACACACAAAACATCCATGATTAAACAAAACTCCCCGTGATTGAATCCGACTACCACTTTACAATATTCATGCTAATGCATTATCATACCCTTGTTTGCATGTTTAACTTCGGTCTCCATAAAAGTTGCTTGTACACAGGATCAGAAGAAAATGGCATTTTAAAAACTGAACCCAAAACACACACACTAAAAAGAGGCAAGTTTAAGAGCTACAAAATCAGCAACATACACAGAATAATCAGTTTCCAATGTTAGATCAGGAAGTAAGGCAGTAAAAGAAAAGATGCATTCTAAAAAAGAAAAGACTTTTAGGAAACAGCAAAATTAAAACAGGAGTAGATATGTAAAATAGATGAATGAAGACAACGTCTTCCTGCACCGAGGGAGTTGTTTAAGGAGAAACAGTGTCCGTTTGTGGCCAGCGATAATACTTTCCATTCAATAGAGTTTGCAGCTTGCTGATTCATATGATTGCAGGCTGGCGCCCTGCTGGCGAGCCCCCTCCACTGAAATTAAATCCACTCTCTTCAGTTATAAATTATAATGCTCTATAAACAACACTCCCACTGGGAACAGGGAGAGAGAGAGAGCTCTCTGCATAGTCCACTCACTGTTTAATGCTCTTCTCTTCTGCCACAAACAAGGACTGTATGTCTGCCACAGACAGCACTCTTGCTGTAATTTATATACTGTTTGATGTTGAGAGCAGAGAAAGGAAAGTAGAATTGTAATGCGAGTCAAAGAGGAAAAGAAGTTGGAAGTGTGTGAGTGTGCAAGAAAGAGGAAGGATGGACTACATTTTACACACATATTTTATAGATACATCAACTGGATGTATCTTTGCTGCCCCTTAGGAATTGTCCCCCCAAAAATCTGGAAAACCACTTAAATGAGATGTGCACAGTGCAGCATGTGACACCAGTATCATTCGATATCAATCAGGAGCCATCTACATGACTGAGACTTGAAGTCTATTATCACAGAGAATATAAAAACATTAAAATGATAAGGATTTAACCCAAACTGACAGCAGCCCAGAAATTCACAGCCCAGGCTGACGTGCTTTTCCTGGAGCAGCGTGCCCACCGTGCCTGGATCCTGCAAGCCCATGAGGCTCAGGGTGCTGCCGAGGCCACAGGCAGAGCAAGACACCAAACCAGGGCAGCCTCATACTTATTCCCAGCTTCTTCATCTGCACAGGGTAAGGGGAGACCATTCTGGTTGTTCTTCTTGCTTTTTATTAGTTGTTTTTAAATGAACATGAGACAGACACCCAACTGCTCCAAAAACACACACACACGCAAATCAGACCTTTCTTTCTTAACCAAATGGATTAAAAAATGTCAGTGAAAATATTTCTGCTGTGGGAAAGATACAGGTTCCAAGTAAAAAGTATATTATTATCTTTAAGAACAGCCTATGTTACACAGTAGAGAGGGTACTGGGAAATACCCCATGGGCCAGCGAGAGCTGTGTCAGAGCATAAACCGGTACGAATTTCAAAGCAGAACCCCCTCATTATTGTCATGGAAATTTATATCTAAACCATGAGAGAATGACAGTATTCAAGCAAACGGCCATCAGGCTTGAGGTGTCCATCACTCAGGGTTTTGAAAAGAGCAAGTTAGAGACCTGACCGCCTGACTATAGAAGTTTGCTCCTGCTAAAACTGGCACACAGTACCGACGTGCCTGGGCCTCCACATGATTTTTAAGAGTTGTTTAAGTAGGACATTGGCCCAATGCTTTTTTTTGTTACTAACAATTTTCTTCGACTGTCCCAAAACCCCACCACTATGCCTTTTCTTCTTTTTATATGTTTGGAACCGACTGAGTAGCTTTTAGATTTGGGGGAGGGAGGGAGGGTAGAAATCTCCTTTACTGTGAGGTTGAACCCTTGTATGTCAAATCTGGCCTGGAGCAAATTTTCACAGCTGAATTATAAACCCTGTAAACAAGGGTTTATGATGGAAATGCTGACACAACCTTAATTACAAACAGCGTGAAGTGGGGGAGGCTCTGTAACACACACTCCTTTTCACTGCGAGTGCTCCAGCACGCCAGATCTGCCATCCCACGAGAAGCAAATCTTGCTTGTTCTTCCCCTTAATGCTCAAAGCAAGCTTGCTGGGACATTTATATCAAATCTGGTTGCTCAATGCTGTCCTCTAGAAAAGAAAAAAGGACTTGATTTTGTAATAAAAGTATAATGTATAGCTTAAAAATAAATTAAATAAAGGAAACATTAAAAGATAAATGGAGCAGGATGCTCTATGGCTGAGGTAATTTGAGTGGAAAGGGAAGGAGGGAGTTTACATTAATAAATGATTAAAGGCCTTAACGAGGACCTATCAGGTTGAACAGGGGAGCATACTTCTCCACCTCTCCTCCTTTAGCCCAGCTTTTTTACATTTGTTCTCAATGCTGATCAATATGGTTTTCATTTGCTGATTTCCATAATGCCATATGTGATCTGCTAGCCTGACATAATGAAGGCAGAAAGAGAGCTGAAGTCATTTGAACATTCTCGCTTGCATGTCTGTCACCAATTTAGAAAATAAATATCTATTGAGAGTTAGAGTTTCCCCCTGTCTAGGAGGAACGCAGCAAGATTTGCATATGCAGATTGCAAAGCCCTTTTTTCTTCCTTCCTCCCCCCTCCCCTTTTTTTTATTCTTCCCCCATGTGTTCTCACCATGAAAAAGAAATATTCTTACAGCTTCAAACTGAATGAGAATTGGCTTCTCCTCTTTGCTCTAGCTGAGACTTGCTTGGCATCCTAACAGAAGTGAAGCTTTCCTGTCTGCTGAGTCACACGAGCAGAGTCTAAACCAATATTGGAGACGTATCACACGCGTAAACTGAGTCCTTTTGCCCTTCTCAGAAGTGTGAATTATGCATTATAGTAATGGGGTTACATAAATGCTGTTTAATAAAAAAGCACAACTGGCAGGTACCTTCTGGAGGGTTGGAGGTGGGGTTCCTGCCACCTGTGAAACGTCCCTGGCATAGGAACAGTGCAAGGGCCATAATCAAATAGTAAAAATGTAAATGGCTTACGACAGACAAGGCACCACAGCAGATTCATAGGTGTTAGCAGCCAATTTAGTTCTTTCAGTCAGATCTCATAGGAAAGGACGAAACTAGAAGTTTCTAAATACCTTGCCCTTTGGTTGTAATCACTTCCCACAAATGCCCGACTTCGCGATTTAATAAATTCTGTTTCTAAAAAGCAAAATGTTAAATAATGTACTTCAGAGTATCATTATTCGGGCAATTCCATCATGACCCTAATTCAGGATTCTTTACCAGACCAAAGAGATGTGATCTTTTGAATTACATCATATATATCAGCACACAACATTTCCTGACTGCTGTGAATGGTGGCCAGCACCATACCGTGATGCTCCAGCTGCAGCACAGAGTTCTGTTTGCTGCAAAGGGAGGATTCTTCCCAGAAGAAGTTGTGCTTTTAATACACAATACAAAAACAGCAAAACAAGACATGAAAAATTGCAGCATGCAGTAGATTTAGGATCCAGGCTGTTGCTTTGGCTTTACAGTTGAGCAAGTGAATTATGTTATAGTAGAAAGGTTTCAAAGTTTTGCCAGTCACTCAGTTGAACACCAAGCCATAAAAATATTATTTGAGATGCTTTTAATAAAACCTACAGTTCATTAAGGATATCTGACAGAGAGAAATCTATTTAAATAGGGCTTAGTGATTGGTGAGCAAGCTTTTGTCATAAAAAACTTTCTTTGAGGTTTAAAAGAGTTTAGTTAACGGTTTAAAGATTCTCTCTCATTGTTTTCAGGCATTGACAACTCTGTCTACAGGAAGAAAGCTTGAAAAAGCTGTACTTTGTACACATTTTCCAAGTTCCACAAATTGCTACAGATAGGGAATATAACAATGAAAAAAACCCACTGCTGAATTCTGAGGGGGGGTGTGTGTGTCAAAATTAAAATACCCTGATGATATTGTTAAAATTAGAGTCTCCCTCTAGAAGTGAAAAGCAAGATTAAAAGAATTTCCTCTACTTCTGTTTATATCACACTTTTGCATCTCTGTTTACCCAGTGTAACTAATGGCAAGAGATTTCAGCTTTCCAATTATGGTATTGCATCGACCTAATTGGGCTTCTGGAGGGCTTCAGGGAACTCCGTGTTTAAAGACTTTGTTCCCACTAAATTAAGAAAGATTTAGAAGCATGGCAGTTTCAGAAAGGGACAAATGAACCTACAGATCCAGAGCCGGGAAAATAAATTCTGGACTAAACTTGACTGCAAGCAGCAGAAACACAAAACCCATGCCTTGAACTGTAAAGCCCTCGCAGCAGTCTTACTGGGATTAATAAATCAGAGTCGTCATGAGCCTGGAGAAGAGACGTGAAAGCTCCAATAATTGCCATCTCTGGTCTAACAGCATGGAGTGAGCGCTGCTGCCCGCCAATCCACAGGCTGCGATTAACCTCCCGGCCAATTACAGCCTCATTGGCAAAGCAAACAAGGAATTATTGGCTGTTTAGTCGGGCTTTTCTTCTCCCGCTCTGTCCCCTGGTTCTCATTCTGCTTTTTTCTCCTTTTTTCCTGTTAGGCAAAAAAAAAACCCAACTGCAAACACCTGATATTCATCTGAGCCCTGCAGTTGTACAGTCTTGTTAAATTGTTACCACCTTTTCCACAAGCAGTTTTGGCAATTAACCTCGTGGTCATACACTTCAAAGGAAACAACTGTTGAGTTTAACCTCCTTGAGCTACCATAGATTCCTTTATGATTTTTCTTCAAACACTTTCATCCCGAGCAAAAATGCAGACTGATAAGATTCGTGTTTATTTTTCCATTTTGTCAGTTTATTAAGATGACAAATATCCTGACCAGTTACCATTATTCTGTGCTCCTCAAAGTCTATGCAGAAAGCAGATCTCTTTTTAATTCCCATTCCTGAGGCAGGGTACTCTGCTTGCTGGAATCCACGCATTTGATACATCTGACCCTTCCTTGCCCCTCTTTGCAAATCTCTCATCTATTTCTCACAATGCCTAAAAGCTCAGAAAACAGAAAATACAAACAGAGTTAATGCCAAGCACACAAGATGCCAGTAGAAATAGGTATATATTTAGCAAAACTCCACCATTACTGAGACAGGACTACTTTAAACATGAAAAGAGCTAAAAATGCCCTCACCTTCAATTAGAATACCAGTTAGCAAGACCAGGACCTGTGTTAGTACAAACTAAATTAACTTCTCCTTCTGTCTAAACTTTTGACTACAACATATATTAATTTACCAGACTGTGCAGCTGCTCCTTAAGCAACTGGATAGCTAATGACAGGAAAGCACCAAAGAAAATACTACAGGAGTGTGATCAAATTACTTGGAATGCCGTGCCCCCCCTCTCATTTCCATCCTGGTATTATTGCACATTTTTCTCCAAAGTAATCACAAAAATGCAAAATGGGTTATTCTTAGGAGAAGCTTCCAAGAGAGAGCCCAAGAACACCAAAAAAGTGTTTGAATGACCTTTAGCTACCGAGCGAGCACACCCTGGCTGTGCTGATGGCAGCATCCCGGTCCCTGGCTGGGAGGGAGTGGCTGGAAGGGAGAAGGAACAAAATATTTGCCTAGGAAAAGAATGTAACAAAAGTTTCATATCTGTCTTGCAGCACGAGAAGGGAAAGCATTTGGGCAAGCATATGGCATATGTTTCAACTTGGGAGGGAGGGGGAAAGAAAAAAAAAGATCACGATGTTACGTGCAGTTCAGACCAAATAGAAAACTTATTCTGACTCTTCTCATTTGTCAGAGGCTTCTCAAAACTAAGCAGAACTCTCCATGGCTCCAAATGTCAAAGGAGGAAGTAACCGGTGGGTATTGAGTTTGCATTTCAGCCTCTCTTTTAACTGTTTCCACTTTTAATTTTAATATGCTTGTCAACAAAATGAGAAACTCCTTCACTCAAAAAGAAAGAAGAAATTAACACATTAAATGATACATGGGTCTGGTGCTATGCTGCACAGTTCAGTGAACCCCTGCACAGATCAGCAAGATGGCTGGAAATGTCTCTTTCCGTCTGTTTTTCATCTCCAAAGCCTGTGTACTCAGCAGAGTGTGAAGAGTGCCTCTCTCCCCTCCGAACACTCTCCTGCTCGCCCCCCCAAAAGCCCCTGCAGCAGAGAGCAGGAACTAGAGCAAATGCTTTTGTGAATTAAGAGATCTTGTGAGCGTAAATTTGGTCAGGCTGCTCCTTTCTGCAGGCCAGAGCCGGCTGCTGCCCCAGGATGTGAACTGTCAGTTTGCATAGCTGGTGATGAGTTGCAGAACCATCAGGAAAGGTGAAGACGGCAGAAGCAAGAAAGATTCAAGACTGGTGGAAATCATTTCACAAGGAAAATTTCAGCCATCAGTGGGAGGAAGCTTTGAAAAATGCTGCCATTTCCGAGTCAGAACGAAGGAAAAATTAAATTACTGCCGGTGAGGCGAGCCAAAGTCGCATCTTACCCTAGGGAGAGGTTTGATAATGGTAAACATTTGACAGCTGGCCTGAAGTTGTTATCGTGTTCTAACAGTTGTTAGAGTCTGAATGAACATTTCTGATAAGAGGACAGAAAGAAAAACGCCAAATCATTTCTAATTTCTCGCTTTCTATATTTTAAGCCGCACTGCCCAAAGCCAAACAGGTTTAAAGCAGTTTGCCACCACCAGCCCAATTAGAGCTTCGGTTTCTACACGAAGTAATGGATTACTGTTTGAAGCTGATGGCAGCACCACTTCTGCTGAACCGACATCAAGTGCCTATAGCAGTAACTTCAGAATTTAAAGTAACTTCAGCGCACTCACTTTCAGTATCCCCCAAATATCCTTTCTGTTTCACAAAGAGCTGTTACAAGAATTAACCCTAAATCAGAGTGAGATTGAGAAAATTAATCAATTTAAGTATTTAACTTAAAGAAACTAGGGTTTGCTCTAGATCTTGATTACTTTGCTTCAAGCTGTTGATGTACAACCACAAAACTAACTCCCTGCCATCACGTAACAAATAATAATTAGAGAGGTAGCAACCTTGGTTCCACCTGACCAGACCAATCATGAATGAAAAGCAGTTCTCTTTCAGCAGAAAAAAAAAAAGTATGCTATCTTCACAGGAAATTTAATTATACCCAAGATTTTTTGTGTGCTCAGTTGTTACTGACAAAGCATGTATTGAGGAGGGAAATAGAGCTCTGCTCTGTACTGCTATAGCAGCTCCTCCTTTAGAAAAATACAGTGTGGATATGGAAAGTACATTATATGTATGTCAAAATCAAACTACCATTCTGGCAGTGAAACACGGGACTTTTTTTTTCCCTTTTCTTTTTTCAATCAGGAATGCATTTCTAAGCTGTTTAACTAACGCAGCTTAACCTCCCAGAACACATACACTAAACATTTACCTCCCATTAAAAATAATTAAGATGAATATATACCACGGCTATTAAACTCTGTTTAATAACTTACTGAAAGGGACTGTTGGCAAATCTTCGTCTCCCCGCGTACCTCAAACCCTCCTGCCAAGCATGCTGCACAGGCAGGCACACACGAGTGGCACAGCTAGAGCTTTCCCTGACAGCAATGATCCCAACTACAGGCACACAATAATGCTCCAATTAGAAAGGCAGAGTGTGAAACTTGTCCCTTAGATACATAAATTAACGCCAAAGCTCTTTCTGTATCTCCTGTATTAACAGGTAGAAAGTGTTTCATTACTTTTTCGAATGGCTTTACCCCATCTTAAAGTAAGAGTGTATAAACTGATATTAAAGTATGGTATTTTGAGAATGTTTCAAAGTAAGGTCAAACTCGTATTAAAAAACCTACTAGTGTAGGCTAAAATAACAGTCTGGCTGAGCAGCCTTCGGTGCATCTGGGTTCAATTACCCACTACATCCTTGCTATGTTTTCTACTAGCAAGAACAACGCAAGCAAGGCTTGGAGTTCACGAATAATGTCAAAGTTAGGTTACTCAGAAAAGGAATGAGATAAATCATCCAAATATCACAGTCCTATTGGCAGACAATTTTTTCCCCTTTACTTCAGCACTGAAAGCAGCACAATATTGCATAACAACAAGTAGAGGACAAAAGTCCTCCCGAGGAAGACTGAACTCAGCTGGAATGCTGCTCTCTTACACACACTGAGACTGAAAAACACACGGTAAAACGACAGCTCAAAAACAAGGCAAAACCCCAACAAACATGATTTACCACACTGTCGCCCTGACTGATTCCTTTTTCTGTGTGGCTGACCCTGGAACAATGAGGCTGGATTAGCATCCGTTATTTGCTGTGTGGAGTGGGAACTGCTCCAGTCCCACCCTGCCCAAGAAAGCAAGTGGCTGTGACACTTGTTGAAATGTTGGCTCTCTCCTTTCTAACAAGCTCACTGGCACCTGGAACTTCAACCAAAGGCAAGTGTCCCATGCCCTGCTTTCACATTAATGAGGATTTAAGAGCTGTGTGGGTAAGCAACGCACTGGGGCTCACTGCAGCAGAGTCCCAGCGTAAGAAGATGCCAGACTGGGATCAGGTCACTGTGGCCAATGTGAACAGTGTAAGACAGAAGTTACACTCCAAGGTCCCAAGCCCTTCCAGAGGATGGCTGCCACAACCCTGTGCCGCACACCTCGACCTCGCAGAGTTGTCCAAAACTGGGAGATTGTACTTGGATTCTGAATGAAATCACAACAATAGCTCTGCAGGCAAATGGAGATGCTCCTCCAGGGAACACGAAGATTGTCATTCGCTTCCATCAAGGCCCATAAAAAAGCAATCGTCACTGAAGTTGCTTAAAATTATGTATGTTCTGGGAACACTGTATAAGGTATTTTTAAAGTACCATGTTTAATTCTGAGGAGCTCTATATAAAATATGGTAAAAGCTAGCAATAAATCACTATCATCAAAAATGCATTTGTTTTGTCTGAGGACTTATTTTATCCATTCTGTATTGTGTTTGCATCAAACAGGTAGCATATCTGCAAAATGATCAATCAGGTTAAATTTAGAGGAAAAAGTGTCTTTCACCCCGTCAGCAGTTGTCAGAACACTTCCAAATTAGAACATGGTATTTTAAATCATGAAATGTCCAAATGCCACATTATATATATATATTTATTATAAAGTCACCCTACTGTAATGTACCTAATTACATAAGGTCATTTCTTATAGAAAAGCTCTGGTATAAAAGTTTCATGCAAGAACAGTCTGGCTGTTTATTAATTTACTATCGCAGATGAGAAGCCTTCCACTGATTGTTACATGGACGTACACAACACACTTCTGCATTCCAGAAAAGCAACCTGCCCAGCTTACAAAATATTAACCAGCAATCAGAGCCAGGGACTGAACGGACCTCAGGGGTTAGTCCCTTCCTGTACCTGCACAGAAGCCACCATCTCCCTCTTCCAGCACTTGCCTGGTGCTTACCTGTTTCCCTGGAGACCAGCATCTCCAATGAATGCTATAAATACAGGGAGTAATTAGGCATCTTTTGAAGCAATCCCTCTCAATCATTTGCCATCTCAGGAATGTTTTCCCTTCTGGAACAGAATGATCTTGGTTTACAATGAATATGAATGCAGCCCCCAGATGGACCAAGCTCAGAGCTACAGTGACGGAGGATCCAGAGGGAAAAACCACCCTTGGGCAGATGCTCACGAGAGCCAGGGAATGGTAAATTTTGGCAATGGCAATCTAGACTTTGCTGACTATTCTCCCACTGGGGACAAAGCAAAACATCACCATGAACCCCTAACACACTCTAAAATATGAGGGAGAGACTTTAAACTTATTTCTAGAGGTAATTTTAAAGATTATGTATGCTACATGTACAAATCTCAACACACCTCTTGCCCCCTTAGTGTCTTATCTTCTCACAATCTGTACTACTACCAGCTAAGGAAAGGCCCTAAAAAGCCAGCTGATGCTGAAGGACAGAGCCAGCAGCTGCTCCAAACCTCTGCTCAGCTCATCAGCTCATTGCAAAGGCTGCAGGATTTACAGAATTAGTTTTGCCAAGTTTTGGTGGAGACCTATCAACACCCAAAGCAGTAATTTAGACTTCACCAAGTTCAAATTACCCAAATGGTACCTAGGTACTAAGAGGTGTATTATTGCTTCCAAAGGTGAGCAATGCAAACTGGAAAGGTACACGTACATGTAGGTACACAGATATGGCAACAACACACTGGATCTCCAGGGGACTCTCTCATATCATTTTATTTATTTAAGCTCTTTAGTCCTTTCATGTAAAGGCTGCAAGGCCCTTCCAAATACTGGCTTTAAATGATGCAATAATAATGTCATCTCCAGCCAAAAAACCCCAAATATTTTGGGATGGATATGATTGAAGATACCCATTTACATCAGTGGAATTTCAACTTTGCCATGAACCAAGCACTCCTCCTGCCAGAAAGAGCTACTTTGGCAGACAGCACTTGGGTAAAACTTCTGGCATTAATGACTCAGAGAAACATCAGATTCCTATTTAGTTCCCCCCTGCCCTTAGCACCCGACTGGAACAATGGTAACTCAAATAAAGTTTCACTACAATAACTAAGGTATCATATACAAACAGTTAAACACAGCCTTGCAGGGGAGAACAGCTTCCCCCCAGCTGCTTGTTGGAGCCCTGCGAACCACCACGAGCCAGCCAGACTCTTCAGTGAGCGATGTGGATCACCAGAACCACGTTCAGTACATCAGCATAAAGCTCTTACAAGGCCCAGCTGACCGATGCCTGCTTTTATGGTTTGATCTTGCTCTACCCGAGTCAAATTCAAAACTCCCAAATAAAATCATCCCTCATGTAAGACAAGGTAATTAAACACAGAGTCACACTGGATATAAAATCCCAACACAATCCCTGTCTTCCTACTGGACACACTGGGAAGAACTCTCCACCACTGACTACGCAGGGGGAAGAGATGAAGTCTTCTCTCACAAGACAGTTTTAATGCCTGCAGTAAACCTGTTTAAGACTGAATTTACTTCCAGAATTTCAGTCCTTCACCGCATGCCAGACCTGGGAGGTACA
The DNA here is from genome assembly GCA_013398125.1 of Aegotheles bennettii. NCBI lineage: Eukaryota > Metazoa > Chordata > Aves > Caprimulgiformes > Aegothelidae > Aegotheles > Aegotheles bennettii. Next base: position 655,459 of record VZRW01003897.1, on the reverse strand, counting down.
GCAGAAGGGGGGCTGTGGGGTTTTGCATCTTATGAAGAACAAAGCAAAGCAACTTCAATACAGCCCCGAAACAGACCTGCAGGCAGAATTGTCTTTTGTAAAGCTTATATTCCTCTGACTATGATGTGTAAGTATCTGCTTTTACCTAATAAAAAATCCCTTTGAAGTAAGTGGCTGGGTTGGCCTGTGCCAACGCTTGTGTTGCTAACCCAGAAGAAAGGCCCATGGAGCACAGTGCTCAGCTTTGTCTCATCTGGATCACTTCGAACCATAAAGGCAGCAAAGAGCAAAACCAGAAGAGAAGCCAAGTGCTCGATACTGGACAGCGACTTTCTTTAAATCTCTTCTACTTTCTAATTAACTGCAGTGAATCTACTGTGCAACAGCAGTGTGTGGTAGGTGCCTTCCCCACACAAATAAACACCCAAAAATGACAAAGTGCATCAGGACTCAGCAAACAAAAGTACTGCTGTGCCTGCAATTCTGGTTTCTTGCTTTACAGGAATATTTGTGAAAGGAGACATAATTCTGGAAGTATTTTGGGAGGACTGATAAAACCAATATGAAATCTATGTAATTCCAGGTTATCACCCAGCAGAAACAGCAGAAAATTAGTTGAACATCACTCCTGTCCATTTGCATGTTTATTATAAAGGAAGCAAGGAAACAACACTGTAAACCAAAGTCCAAAGATTATAGTTCCCTAAAAATCAGGGATTTGGAAGTTGCCTGTATGTATACATATTTAATTGCTTTTAACCTTCAAGTTTCTTCTGTCCTCAGCCTTTAGGGATGTGAGATCCTTCAGTTTTTTCCAAGACAGGTCTGTGCACCAGAACAGACAGCTGAGCACCCTTTCCTCCATACTTACAGACAGTGGTAACTATTTGCCAAAAACCTCAGTCAAAGAGGCTGCTGTTCCACTGAGCAACTCAGAAACACGAATCCCGGAGTTATTATTTAATTCTGCAACATTTGAGAACACTTGCTTAGATTTGCAGAAGTACTACATCGCCTAACAGAATTTTACCAAAAGGACCATAGACCAAGCAATCCTTCTGGATTGTCTTTCTGAAGAATCCCTGCAGATTAACTATCCATGGAATATGACATTACTGAATGCGGATCGAGCCGTTCTGGAATTAGCAAATTATTTTTAAACACTTGACATGTGATTATGCATAATGAATAAATAAATACACATTTATGATGGAGAGATGTTACGGTTCAAAAAAGCAATACAACATCTTTCAGCTACCCTTTCTTAAAACCCTAATATGCTTGTGCATAAATAAAGCCCTTAGCTTGCTTGGATAGACTCTCACTGAGACGTGCCGATGGTGCTAATTCAGAGCAGAAAACACTCTTATTCCAGGCCACTGCAGTGAAGTGACATTTACCTAATGCAGCTATAAATTTCCTGATAATTAGTGGGCAGCTGATGGTGATGCAATCTGACTAGTGCAGCAATGCCAGCCTCAAACTAGCTCTCCAACACCCACAAGTTAATCAGATTTAAAAACTAAAATTTCCAAAATTCTGCATAGTGCAATGGCTCAGAGACAAATGCTGGTGCCACTAAGCTCACATCAGTTGCTGTGATTTCTCAACATTCCAGACACTGCTACTAACAAGATGTAGCTTCCCTCTACACTCAACAATTTATGTTAAAAAACTCACATGACTTTCCATTTAGTGATACATAATCAATGCTTCCTGAATTCTATGTAATTGTGGAGTAAATTTAGCTAAGTTCATCTTGTTAAAATGATGGAAGTTGTACCAAACAGTATCTTCAAAAATAATTTTCAAAAGTTACTTCTAAAATCTTATGGGCCTTTGAGATTCCTTCACCAGTTTCCAAAGTTTCCAATGTCCTTTGGATTTTCAAACTGAAGCAGCTGAGCAACTACTTTGAATATCTGGCATCAAGTCACATACCATCTCTCACCTATTGGGAAGTCCCCAGTGTCAGCTCATTGTGTGTCACTGCCACACCAAATCATTCCGTTTGACAAAATGACATTAAGGAACTTTAATTCTTGTTTTCTTTTTCAAATCTAATGCTGCAAAATGTTTCTATTCTAATACTTTGGAAGCATAAGACTGATTAAATAGTATCCCTGGATGTCCTAGTATAGCAAGTTTATTTAACACTGCAAGAACCACTATGGAAGTTGTAAGTAGATCCTCAGACAGAGAGAAAACGCAGACCCATCCTTTAAAATACTTTCTCAAAACAATCTTTGACCTTTTAGGTGCATCATGAACGAGGCCAGTCAATCAGAGAAAACCCTTCTCCCTGTTATTTTCTTGGATGAACTGTTTCTTTATCACGCTGTCTCAGAAAGAAAAAGCATCTTTCTGCATGAGAGGTTACAATATTGTTCTGAAGCAAAGCACAGATAAAATTTCATGAAAAAGTTAATTAACACTGGGAAAGTAACCTGAAATTCTTGAATGCAAAGGGCCATCTGCACACTCTCACTGCTCAGGAAACATTCAGCTCACGGTTTATTTCCTGGAGGAACGGACAGACAACTTCTACCAAAGCTGCAAGGATGGCACGGGAACACTTCCCACGTTCACTAATGCTCCTGTCTCCATGGTGTTCACCACACTTAAACAGCTGAGATGCAGGATCACAGTCACAGTTTCCCAACCGCACTTCCCTTGTGGTTCCATCTATCATTTGTGGCCAACCAAGCTCAGCGAGCAGTGATTAACAGGTCACACTCTACCTGGAGGCTGGTAGGGAGTGGAGTCCCACAGGCCCCGTCCTGGGACCTGAAATCTTCAATGTCTTCATCACTGACTTGGAAGAGACAACCGAGTGCACTCTGGTCACATTTACAGGTGACACCAAATTGGGAGGATGTGTTGAAGTGCTCAAGGGCAGGGCTGTCACTCAGGGGGACTTGGAGGAACAGGCTGACAGAAACCTGGTGAAACTCAACAAGGACAAGTGCGAAGTCTTGCACCTTACAAGGAAGAGCCCTGTGCAGTGATACCAACTTCTGTTCAGAAACTGGCTCCTCCACCACATCTGCTCCAGCTGCAGAGACCAAAGGTGCATCAGGCATGCCAGTGCAGCTCAGTGCCAGTCTCTGCTGCTTTAATAAATACTCCTACAGTGGATGTGTCTCCTCTCTGGATCAACAGCACCTTCACGTGAACACAAATCTGACAAAGTAACTGCTGAGATTAAGATGCATTTTAATAGGCCCACCTAATCCCTGCGTGCATAGTACAAAGACCAATAAAGTCAGGGCATGTTTTTCCACATACTCAGCTTTTTAGTTCATACATTAATTATAGCCCATGCTGGTCTTTAAAAATGAAAAAACCCACAGAATTTAAAAACTACAATAGGGTGAAATCATTACGTTTATTTTTGTTGTGAATTCCTAGTTAATAGAAGTGTCAGACCCTCTAGATCCTACCAATACCCTCTTGAAATCTGTCTTTAGTTACATGTCAAACACTAGATAGGAACTTTCTGACCCCTCTCTGATTTAAAACTTGGTTGCAAGCATTACTTTTCATCATTCTTTTTCCTTATTAAAAAGGGTAGTGCGGAAAAAAGATGATTAAAGATATCAAACAAACACCAAACCTCACGTGAATGGACTGTTGGAAAATAAAGTACGATTTAATGATGTGAGAAATTAGATGAAACTGTCAAGTTTAAAGAATCTTAAAATGGTTAACAGGTCAAAACATAAAAACTTCTTTATGTATAGAGTGAATATAAAGGGAACATGGTAAGTATCTGCCAAGGGTTAATTGCAACTCTGCATGAAAAGCAGTTAACAAGTGAGAGTTAGAACACCCAGGAGGAAAAGAAAAATTTTTCCAGTGCCATGAGAAATAAACAACAAGGGGGAAATATTTCCTTTGGCCACTGTTACCTCCTCTCCAAAAGCTCAGAGGAGCAGTGGGAATGCCAAGGCCTGGTTTGCTCTTGACTCCCTCTGAAACATTTGTCTTCATTACCACTCTTTTTAATCAGGGCTCCTTCATGAGTGTTTCTGCTCAGCCCCCAAGGGGCAACTCTCGGCTGCGATAAATCAGCATCCATACCGCAAGTCACTAATCAGCACTCTCAGGGAAAGAATAACAGCGAAGTGCAGACCACTAAAGGCTTGGAGAAACCTGAAGGCTTAGTCGCCTCAAGGAAGAATGGCCTACATAAAAATAATAAGCCAGTGAACCATCACTACCTCCTAGGCTTAGCAGGACTTGCATTCGGAGAAATTATATAAAAGCCTCTTGCACACAAATTGTTCTCACTGTATGAAGGGCACTTTATTGATAAAGAGGAAACGCGCCATCACCCTTGAGCTTGGTTCCACTAATTCAGTGTTTTTCACTTCTGCCTCCTGCTAGAAAGCATTCAAAGAAACAAACTTGGTAATGGACACCTAGTGCTGCTGCCCTACAATTCCTGGAGGAAAAGATCAGTATAGAATGAAACAATGAAGATGAAAGGGAGTTTGACAGAAGGTAACACATTCCCAAGACACCTCCTACATTATTGCAATGGAAGAGGAAAGTATTTTGTCTGTTTCTTTTATTTTAAAAGGTCACTTATGAACACAATTGCACAGATGTCATCTTAAAGGAAAATATCTGCATAGGTTATCTGTACTCATGATGATCTCTCTGCATCTGATCCCTTTAAAACTACCGCGCAATATTCCAACTGCAGAAACAATTAATATTTTAATAGTCATTATTATTCCTTAAAATGGTCCAAATTCCCAAGTCTGCATCAACGCTTGCCAAACACAGAAAAAAACCCGAATGCACACCCAAAACCTTTCTGCTTTTTCCCAAGTAGCTAGGATGCCAGTACCACTACGAAATGTGAGCTGTAAAACTGTAGTAACTATTGGCATCCAAATTAGCAAACTAAGCATCCTCCCATCCAATAGCTGTTAAACAAAAATCCCAGAGCAAGCTTTGCCCAAACCACAATTGCAGCCATCCACAATTTTTTCCCCCGTTAAGACTCATCTCTATGGTACCTGGAAACCTGGCCCATGTAGATAAAGTGATTATGGGCATGCATGGAAAGATCACAGAAAAAGAATCTTGCACCATTCCCACTTCTAAAGCTCAGGAAGGTCCAGAAATCACATCCACCCAGGGAGCAGACTCCAGCACTGAAACGGAGCGTTACCGTAGGAAAACCTTCCATAGTCCTAAGCCAACAAACCAGAATTATTTACTGTTGTCTACCTTTTTTTTTTCCTTGAAGTTGGACTGCATAAACTGTAAAACAGATTCAGTTGTAGCTTCACTGCTTTGCAAGCGTCCCATTAGCAGAGGATCCCTGCCAGTTATTAACTGGCTTCCTGGGGACCCGGAGTGGCAGGACCTGTAGCGCCTTGCACCCGACCTCTGCCAAACCATTCATAGAGCCCAGAGAGCACCACTGGGACAGAGCAGCTTCTGAGCAAAGGTTTAATCCTGAATGCCAAACAGAGGGGAAGGGAAGAGATATAACCCTCGCTATTAACTCATCATGAAGGGTTCTAGGCTCACACCCAAGTTTATTACATTTAAAAGGGTTACCGTGAGCAACATAAAAACATTTATTGCTTCACGTTAATCAAAACACAAGTAAATAATCTGCTAATTATGCTTATTAATGAATATGTATTTGAATTTAGATGTTATTTAAGTAGCTAATTTCAGATCGTTAAAAGGAGCACAGAGCATTCAGTTTAGGGAGACATAATCTTCTCCAAAGTCAAATCTTTTGAGCGCTATAAATAGGTGGTTCAGTAGAGATGGGTTATATTAGAAGATCTGCTAAACCAGAGCATGGAATGTAACAAAAATATTCTCTACATCAATCGTGCTCCTTTACTTCAAAGAATTCAATATACTTCAGTGTTCCTTTCTCAAAGATGAAAATTGTCATTTAAGTTGTCTGGTCTCACTCCACTTAAATGATCCTTTAATTTCCTTTCTTATTCCTAAGCCCTCAGGTGGCTGGTGCAATGCTATCTGGCCTCGGTTGCATGTAAAGTTCACAGCTCCTTGCCTGATCTCATGATCCTCTCTCAAAACAGCACTTTCAGAAGCGTTTCCTGTCTAGCTCTGCCTTGCGTGATGTGCTCCTTGGCTGAATCAGCTGCCAGACTAAATCCCTTTCGTGAAAAGCCGTAGAAAACGCGGCACGGCCCCTTCCCCCTCCACCTAGGGCCTGACATCCGGAACTGACTTAGGAAGTACTATAATGGTTACCAAACTTTTGGGAACTGCCATAGCTTTTCTGAGCTAAACATATGTTTAGTACAGGCAGCATCCACCGTCACCACTTGACCTTATGGCAGCCTTCAAGTTGCTGATTTTTCTTTCCCCTCTTTTTTTTTTCCTTGAAAAAACAAGAAAACTTTTACCAGATAACACATGATGTAAATGCAAAATTATGTTGTGAAATGACTGCAAACATGCTGTTTTCCAGATGTTTGACGAGACAGTAAAGAAACAGCACAAAGAAGGGTCAACAGTTTCTGTCAGAGACTCTGCTGGGTTCCACATGAAAAAAAAAACACAACCCAAACCCCAACATTCAGATCTCATAAATTCAGGGGACTCTGCACAGCTGTCAAGCTATTTAGACTTCAGAAATAAAACGCAAGGTTCCTCTGTCATCTGCCAAACTTCACGCCAGCGATAGGTGGTTATAAGACGTTTGACTGTTAACATTCTACGAATTTCCTAAACCCATTATTACCTCAAAAGCAAGAGACTGCCTGGGAAGTGCTGCTCCTGGGAGAAGCTATCTGAGGTAAGCAGGGCTGCATCCTCTGTTTGCTTATAAATACAAATCTCCCCTGAGCTGCACGAAAACAAAACTTTGCAGGAGAAAACGATCAAAAAGAACTGGGAGAAGAGATGAAAGAAAACAGCAGCTGCCAGGCACTTCCCCTTCTCCCCACCATGCCAAGAATGACCAATACTATTGCCACGAGGAATATCAGCTTTTCTTTTTCATCATCTAATCCCCCAGCTGGTGTCAGAAGGACAGACAGATCACCCTGTTGATCAGGAATGCTGCTACCAGCACGGGGCCCCAGGAAGCTGCAGAGCAGCAGACATCTTTGCGTGAATCCATCAGGATCGGCAAGGCTGGAATTTAATTTCTTTCCAACTCTGCTTCCTCTCTTAGGACATGAACCTGTACTTTTGGACTAGACCATCAGAGACAGTGATTATAAGACTATTCTTGCTATGCTTTTCTTCAGTCCCCTTTTCCACTCAAGCAATGTTTCCTGAGAACATTACTGGTGATGGGCTGGGTGATACTTTTTACAGAAACTGGATAAATTAATCTTGAATTTCTGCATGTTTCTACGTAGGAAAACACCAACCATAATTTACAGACAGCTCTGCCAAAATGGAAACTATGGCTTCAGACCCGCTCATTTGTTAGCGTGTGACCCATTCAGTGGAGGATTACTTCAAATGCCTTTGAAAGACACGTGGCTCAGTCCTCCTCTGTGATGTTTACAAGCTCGCCTGCAGCCTCCTCAGCCAAGGGGAGCATGGTCAGGCTCCTGCACTGAAACCAGCACGGGCAGGGATCACCACAGCCCGTATGCAAACTCACATCCTGCATCCGTGAGGTTCTGGATGCAAAAAAAAAGACAGCCCACAAAGATGTTCTACACAAGGACACCAACCAGTGTGATTATAGTGAATTATGGTATGTTTTGATGTGAAAACGACACCACTGCAAACATTTTAACTCCAAACAGAGCTTACATCTGTGGAGCTACTCTAAAATGGCTTATTCTGTTCTAGCTGTGCAAATTGATTCCCCCACAGACAAACCCCAAGCCTACAATGAATTAATTCACTGCATTCAGCAGCAAGCAACAGCCAGTAGTTGGCAGCATGGTCCCTCTACCTCAGACACATGCCTTGGGGAAACCTCCCCTAGGCAGCAAAAACCTGCATCTAATGGTGCGTTAAGAACATTTTTGTTCTCCTCTGTAGTAATCAGGATAAAAAGTTACTGTGCTCTGCTTGCCTCGTCGTCATAGCAGGATACTCTTCTTCCAGGAAAGCCTGGCAAAAGATGGGTTTCCCTGTCTTACTGACCTAATAAAACCCCCAACTTGTCTTTTTCTGTGTTATTACAGCATTAAAATATTGCATGAATTGAAATACGTATCTAATTTTATTTACAGTGAAGGAAATCATTCATTTGGTTGTGAAAGAGTTAATAAGGAAGAAAATCACACACAGTGCGTGTTAAAGGTTAGAGGAATAATCAGTCATTTGAAAAACACTACATAAACATTTTTCCGGATGCAATTTTCAGTCCAAGGATACATTTCCCAGTAGAAATCAGCAGCTAAAAAGGAAATCATTTAGTCTCCATAAGTGCCAAATTGTATCCTGATTTTTCCTGGTCTGGCTCGACTTTCAAAACTAGTGGTTCAACTTCTGCAATCTTTCACCCAATGACTATATAAACACATCCTTATAAGACAGACATAATCCTTGGGTGGGCCAATTTATGTTGGATTATGAAAATACTTAAAGTACAGAATCGTATAATGACTGTTGTCCTTTGGTTTGCACTAAACGGAAAAAAACCCCACTAATACAGACGGTCTGCACCGCTTCCAGCGGCGATCCGCGACACCCTGCCTTGCAACTGTGTCAACATCTCTGGAAAGCAATTAGGTACCACTAAATTTATTATTTAGTTATCACAAGCACTATTTTAATGACACCTCATGTGACAGATATCTGTTTTGAGCTTTCACATGCAGAAAAAAATAGAAATAAAAAAATCTCTGGCAAATTGTCTCCATATCAACGCGGTGAGTTACGGCACAGCGCGAGCGTACGCAGTGCTGCACGATTGGAGTGAATTAAGTTGTAACGCACACCAGCCAGAAAAACAATTCTCATTCTCAAAAATACTTTGGCTACTCTCTGTTTGGTTAAAGGTTATATAAATAGTAGCTTTAAGAAGGATAAAACAATCTCCATACAAAGCAAACAAATTCATTTGTAATTTATTGCCGTCCGATACACATATACACATACCCATGTACAGATGTATACTTTCAAAAAATTATCTGTTCCTGCACATTTATACTTCCAGCAATGTAACTAAGAAACAATGGAAACTTTTATTCTTCGTGGAAAGGTAAATTCTGTTTTTTCACTTCCCTTCAGAAACTCTAGAGTTTTTACAGGCAACTACAAAAGTCAGCAGGCTAAAGCCAACAGTATCCTATCTTCAACACTTACCATGTGGCAGAAGAGAACTTTCCTTTCCCTCCAATGTATAAAGTTATGTGAAAGAAGACATTTTTCTAGTCTATAGAGAGTAAAGAATAAATTACAGTGATAAGATCTGGAAAAGTTTGGTTGGAAGTTAAGAGATTTTCACATCTGTGTCTACACATCCATGTCTTGGGAATAATGTATCTCGAGTACCAGTCACATAAAAATGCAAGAAATTGTTCCTCTCTCAAACGTAGCAAAACCATTCATTGTACTTCTGTCTACACTTTGACTAGTAGCTTACAACAGTGACCTGAGACAGCAAACTAAGACTTTTCCCCCTTATTTAAAATACTGTGTAATGTGTATGCATTAAAAAATACATAAATACTAACATACACATAACTTAATTCGCCACGACATTATTCCCCCTTTGAGCTTGAATAAGGTAATTTATTCATGCTACTCAAAAAGAAATGGAGTGATACTGCAACAGATCTGCATGTAATACCAGGACAAGCCTAATTTATATCCCTCAAAAATCAATGACCTTTCTCTCAGACTCTTAGGGCTTTGGATTCACCACCACTACTTTTCCAGGCACATTCTCTCCTTGTGCTATGAACAATAGCCCAATGTCGTGTCAACAACACCTGAGAAATTGCTCCTCATTTATTTAAATAGAAGTGATAATGGTACAGGCTTTCATAAACCTCATGCAGACCTAGTGCAGAGCACTTGGTTCACCACACAACAGAAATACAAGAAATTGGACTCTTTGCAATGATTTTGTGAAGCTTTGTGTCAGCTCAAGAGAATGACAAAAAAATAAGGTGTGCAGCCTAACCCCTGTATGAACATGGGGGTTTTTTATAATACAGCTGCTCAGATAACATAAGCACAACGTACACGTTAACATAGCATTCCAGCTTTACCTCATGAAACAAAACAAAGTAATTTAAGCCATTAAGACTCTTAACACTTTTCTCTAGTTGCCTAATACAATTTATGATCTATTTCAAAAGGAGACTACATTATTAACCCCTAATTCACAAAAGCAATATTAATGAAAAACCATATTCCATGAGACAGTGAAGAGTAACCACATAAAACACACACTGAGGCCCTCCAATTATGAGGACTTAAGTGCCATTTGGTGCAAGTGTCTTCAATGCTTACTTTATCCTACACTTTTTGACAGGACAAAGCAGTCAAACAGCTTCAACAGGGCAAAATTGTACCAGGTCTATTAAGAAAGCCCCAGCACCTCTTTGAACCATAAAAGAAAAGATTTTGTTTAAAATAAAGACTTTCTAGTTGACATATTTCACGTTCCTTTCTGTTTTAGAACACCCTGCTCTGAAAGCTACCATTATTTAAAAGTGAAGAAAGAAAAGGGAATTTGCCCCATTTCTCCCCACTCCTCACTTTGCTATTGTCCCCTGTATCTATTTCCAGGAAGCCATATTCATTAGGGTTAATCTGCCTACTAAATGAATAAACAAAGGATTTCTCTGTCACTGAGAGGCCAGGTGAGCCGATATCATCTTCTAACACAGAAAATCATCCGCACAAATACAGCAGAGGAAATTACCTGCTGCAATCCCACACCTGGGATCATTTGGCAAGCAGCTTAGAAATGTTGAGTAGATGACCAAAATCAACCTAATTATGTATTTTTTTTTAAATGCAGATCTTCTACCAGCAGAAAACCAGCCCTTTCTAAAAATGTGATGCAGAAAGGTCTCAAATGTCTTGGCTTACTACACTTACTAATATTTCAGAAAATTTCCTCGTATAAAAATGGTACATGTATAATTAAAGTATGCAGCTTACTTACTAGTGACAATGACCTATGGCTGTCTCCAGCAGTGCCCGTGCTGCTGCAAACTGCAAGAGCAGAGAAGTTTATAAATTGTTACCACAAGAATCTAACGAAAGGTACAGGAAAAAAGGATGTAACCAAGCTGCAGGAAATACTGATGTAAATACAGCACCTAGCATGAGAATATAAACCCACAGACAGAACTGCTGGCACTGCCCTAACTCGAAGCACTGTCAGTTATCACATTTCTGGCAGACAAAGAGCTTCAGAAATGTCCTGTGTGTTTTGACAGTTGACACCTGAAGGATGAGGTTCCTGTGTAGAAGCAAATTGCTGAGAGGTACACTGAGTGTGGAGAGAGAAAAACAAAGATGAGATGGGAACAAGCATTTAAATGCTTAGATACAAGTGTACAAACCCTGCATGGGTTATGGCTGATGAGAAGCCAACACGGGGACTGAGAACTCCGGGAACTGCTGTGACGGAGGATGGATGAAGAAGTGATGCCTGGGTAGAAACATGTAGGCATGAAAACCAAAGTTCACCTCTTGGCAATGCTTCGGAGGAAGAAAGGCCAGGGTTTGAAGTCAGCCTGGACAAATGGTGCTCCCAAAGCTACACAGCAAAAGGCTCCCTTCCCTCCCGCAAACACGGATTCTTTTTGATGTTCCTTATACAGCAAGCAAGAAGAGATAAATTAAAATTGAGAACCTAGAGAGGTCTTTGATCCTATTGCCTAGAAATATGTATAAGAATATTTTCTCCAGACGTACTCTTGCTATATATGGAAACCAAATGCTGACTAATCATATAAACCTTATGGTGCCTAAGCACAGCTGTAATCTGCAGCAGAACACTGTCACAACAGCAAAGGAAAATGTGGAAAACTAAGAAGTTCACTGTGGTGTTGAGAAAGAGGAGAAAATGGTGATCAAAGGCACTGGAGGCCAGATTAGACAAGAGGGAGAGTTTCTAGCTGGTTAGCTTTTAAGATACAAGTGACATATTTATGACTTATTCTTGTATTACTAAACTTTAAGAGTCCAAGTAATGATTATCCATTTTCCAAGTTTATGAAAAATGATTCCATAGGAGACCTGCTGACTCAGGACAATGGTAATAGGACACAAGAGCCTGAATCTTGGTTTATTGGTTTGCAGATAGCACCAGTTGGCAGTGATAGAGCCATTCAGAGCTGTTTATCGAGACACGCCATGTGTCTTGCTTGGGAACAGACAGAGCTGTCAGCTGAAGAGGAGGAGGTGAGAGCTGTAACCTGCCCACTTGGCCTTATGCTTGAGGCATGGGCAGGGCACTGACAGAGGCACAAAGGTGGCACCAGCACTCGTGGTGACTGCTGGGGGACAGCATGGCTTGGCAGGAGTTAGGAACAGCCTGGGCTTCACTGCTCAAGTGTGGCTTGAGAATATGGAGACTCTTATTTCTATGGGCAGTCCATATTCACTGAAATTACACCATAATAATTGGAAGAAACGGAACTATTTTCCCTTTCAAAGGACAAAACATATGGAATTTGTACACTCTTCAAGGGATTTTGATTTATGGGAATGAGATTATATCGATCCCCAACCATCACGATGGAACCACTTGGAACATTTTTTTTTTAAACTTGGCTGCTAAGGCTTTGTGCTGGTGCTTTTATGTCAACAGAAGTTTGTGAAAACGCACAAATCCCTTTCACTAATGACTAAACATCAAGAGAGAACATATAATACCAATAAATCTATTTAAAAATGGGAGTAACATCAATAAGTAAATCATCCTCAAGATAATGACTGCACTGCAAGCAAATCCAGTGGTCTGTTCACAGCATGAAGTCCATATTACCTTGGTTACTCTGATCATGGGAGAAATGTCTCACCGAGCTATCACTAGCATGTGACCTCCTTACACTTTGCTTTCCAGTGGCATATTAGAGATACCATCTAAGTACCAGATAACTAACACAGATAATTGCTGTTCATTGTGAAATTTGAGAGTACAACACAGAATACAGGGTATTATCAGCATTCATTACTGGAGCTCATCTGTGGTTTACTGAATCTCCAGTACAAGCAATGGGAGAAATAAGAACTTTAAGAACAGCATCAGTTCTTGCTTTCCACTCATTGTTATGGCATACCTAATTAATGCTTTCAATAGGTGTTAAAAATTCCTACACTGTAATGCAGTAAATGCATTATGAACAGGCAAAGGCAAGTGGCTATAGTTTAGAAGCACAAAGGTGAGATAATGGCCTTCCACATCACTGAACTGTCAACTTCATTTAGCACAGAGCACGGCATCTGGAGATTTCAAATCATACAGCCGTTTAAAAATATATAGAATGTTAAATTAAATGACAAACACAGGACATGTCACCTTTTAGAGGCAGAAATGTAAAACCAAAGCATATGTTCTCCAACTATATTTGCTTCAGGATCAGCAATATTTTTGTAACCTCATTAGTTTCTTGAGTTGGTTTTAAACATGGAAGGATGGATATACAAATGAGTTACAGGTCCTCCACGTGATATCCTTAATTATAAGTCAATCTCTACTACCAAAATAAATGAAGAACTATGGGCTTAACTCTTACAGAGTCTGAGATGTGACAACAACAAGGAAAAATTTCTGCAAGCCTAACAGATGAAAGTTACTCTGTATTTTGAGCTCTGAATCCAAGATGCACGTGTAAGGAACTTTCAAATGTACATTTACAAACAAATCCCGTGGCCTCTACGTGTGCTGAACTCTCACTGACAGCCCCAGAAGCCCCACATGGTAAGCACACAGAAACAGGCCCAGGCTTAGCTCCCCTGATTGAGGGCCAGCTGATGTCTGCAAGAAGTTTCTGTCCCTGTCTGACACAGAGCCTAGGCCAACAAACTGGAGCTGACTCCACTCAGGGCCGGCTCAGGTCTCGGCACCGTGGTCTGGTCACTGCTGGAGCAGGAGACCACCACACTGAGACCACCAGGCAGCTCTGTGGGTGCCAGCCCGCAGGTGGCATGGCCAGGGCTGAGGAGAAAGGGACAAACCCCACTCCAGAGCACCTTTTGGGTATGCCTGCACCTCTTCTGCTGCCCCTGACAGCCCAGCTCCTCAGCCCCTGGTGACGGGGGAGCAGACTGCGAGCACACCCACACCTGAGCCAGAGGCTGCTCCCCATCTGACATATCACTGTCCTTTAGTCACATTACATCACTTTGGAGCACACGTTCAGCACTTCATGGCATGCACAATCTCTCACTGAAGTGTTATTAAAAGGCTATAACTAGGCCAATAAAGCTGAATTTTATTCGTCCACTCATAGCAATGGGAAAGCAGTGTCTGCTGATGACATTAAACAAACCATCATACCCACAACTCAGATCCTTCTCCAGCTACCCACTACGTGAACGACCGGTTAAAGTCACCAATTTAACCTACAGCAGGAGAGTGCTGAAAAGTACTCACAGCAGGGTATCACATCAGGTAGATCTGGTGCTCCTCTGCCCTCCTCTCCTCACCCCCCACCAAAAAAAGCATGAAGAATATTTGATACTGCCTATCAACCAACAATTAATAGTCTTACTGAGCCCTGCTCCACAGGATCTTTAAGCACACGGTTCCACATTCTCCTGAGGACCTGCTTCAACATGGATGGATTCCCTTGCTTTGCAGGCACTGTAAGAACAGCACAAACCAACCACGGGATAATTATTATATTTTTTTTTTACAAGCCAGATTCCCAAAGTTTTAGTCACATGTTTCATTGGAGAGAAAAGAAAAGGAAAGGCATCAGCAAAACTTTGAAATAAAATCATGAAATACTGAAGCACTGCTTGCAGCTTAGCTTATTGTGCATGAAAGTTTAAACTTTGCTTTCAACCTCGGTTTTCCAAACATGCTGTCATTCATCGGTTTAAAATAAGAGAAAGCAAAGATGAAATGTAAATGATTTAAATGCATGCATATGTTCTTTTGTAAAATGCATAATGCATCTGCAAGGTTTTTCCTCATATTTTGGACACAAATCAAGGGGGAAATGGTTCACTTATGATATAGTGAATTTTTAATCTAGCTTCAGTGGTAAAATGTATTTGCCTTTAAATGTTTCACTGTATACTGCTTGTTCCTGTTGTTTTGGCTTCATTTGGGTTTGGTTGTTGGGTTTTTTTAAAGCTTAAATAGAAACACCAAAGCCAAAAGACCAACGCAAGAGTATTTCTTTTCTTCTCCAAATGTTTTCATGCCAACTTTCTGTTTGTTAAAAAATCCAGTAGCAACACAAACAACCTCGTAGATGGTGTATGGTCAATTACTAAATTGGACAGTCAATCACAAATAAGTTTAGAGAATGTCATGCTTACTCTTAAAACATATTTTAAGTGATGGTCAAGCAGTACAGCACACTGATTTGCTCAGCACTCTTGCTGTAAACAATACAGGTCAAAGTCTGGAGAGGTACTTTTTAAATTAATGCAAAGTCAGTTGATGGAAATCGTCCTGGTAGCAAAGCGCTAGCAAGGTCCTTACTACAACAGTAGCTTCTACTATTGATATTGGTATTGAGGCAAAAAGATGTATGTGTTGTATTTCCAGAGGCCTCCTTTCCTGGCGTGGTATAGTCAGTACTTTTTGTAGGGTCTCAACATGAAAAGAATCTACGAGTCACAGAGTTTCCAGCTCCTGTACTGCATTTCTAACATTAACAGCACCACAACTCAGAGCAAAGGAAAAGCAACACAAAAAACAACAGAGCCAGTTACAAAACTTAAAGCTCAAACCCAACCAGATACTCACGAGCAAGTATTTGGCCTCTGTGCCAAAGCCTAGCAAATTCTACGAATTATCCAGAAATACAGGTGGGCTGTACACAGCCAGGGCCAGCTGCATCTGGGACAAAAGCCCAGGCAAGCGAGTGCATGTAGGTCCTGCTCTCTCTGAGCAGATGTGAGCTCAAGGGAAAGCAGCTGTGCTGGACGCCCCTATAGATATTCTGCACAGCACACCCAGCTCAAGAGGCACAAACAGTTGCCCGCTGTTGCTGGAGGGAAATATCAAGCAAGAGAGGCTTGGCAAGCCCAGGATTTCAGAAGAGGAGGGCCTGCACCCCACTTGACCTGGGGACATGGGATTTTTGATAGGACTATTACAATCACAGAGCTTATAAAATATATTTGGAAAGGCTTTCGTGTTGGTTTTGGGATAGCATACGAAGGCCCCAGGAATCCACTCCGAGGCCTTAAATCTGTGGCCAAACTCCAGCAAAAACCATATGTTAGTCATATTACCACCTTTTGCTTTTCCCTGTTCTTGCTCCATTTTCAAGGACCACGCCCTGCGCAGTAAACGACAGCCAGCCTCAGGGCAACAGGGGCTCATATACCACTTCTCTTATCTGGAGAAATCCCGTGCTAATGATGTGAATAATCCCAAGCCTGCTTTCTGTCATTTACTGACTGTGACCTGCTTGTTTTCACCTTTGCAAGGGGAATAGCACCAGAAGGTTTATGTACACCAAGTACTCAGCTTTACGTGCTCCCTCGAAGACTCTGCGTTCTTTTTGGAAGCAGGAGAGCCCCAGGCAGGCTGTCCCAAGCAGCCAACAGTGGTCCAGGCTGTCAGAGATCTCCTGTTTGCAGAGCCCCCCCAGCTGGAGGCACTGCCAGCGACTCCATACAGGCAGATGAGAACTGGCCGAGGAGGAGGATGGTGACAAACAAGGGCTCCTTTCACCCCGCGCTCCCCATCCCTGCTCGCCCCACGCACCGGCTGCTGGCACCAGCCTTGGCTTCTTGCAACACCCCACCCATGGCTAGAGCACTAACCAGCACCCAATTTAGCTGTGGTTCTAATAAAGAGTGAAAGTTAAAAGCGGCACAAGCAGCAGATAAAGCACCATTAAAATCTGGCTGGGATGATGCCAGGGATGGAGGCCAAGGCAGGGGAGGAGCCAAGAGAACGGCGAGGCGCTGGGTATTTCACGGGACAATTAAGAAAAACAAAATATTTTCCATCTGTTTTTTTACGCCTTATGTCATTGAGGCAGTAAAATATATACAAGTAAGTACCAACAGATGATATTTCAACTTAGATACAAATATTTATTTCCAGCAGAGAAGATCCTTACTTCAGCAAGACGACAGGGTGAGGAGGCTGTGATTGTAACACCCTCAAAATACTGAACTCCACCTCAGAAGACATCAAATGCCTGGCCAATTTACCATGCCAAATGGCTCAGTTTTATATGGTAACCCCACACTTCCACTCATTCATCCACAGTACACTCTACTGAACAATCGTTAAAACTTAAAATTGCAATTCTGGATTAACAATGGTGAAAATAGGTGCATGTGCTGACATCACATTCAGAAAACACACGTGAGGACTGATGCCCTTGTTTAAAGCTGTCTCAGGATCGATGCAGATACAGTCAGTGTAGGGATTTCATGCGTAGAGTCCGTCCACCACAAGCAGTGGGTTGGACCAGATGAACTCCAAAATCAGACCTGAAGCCTGTAGTGACTTCTAAAAGAACAAGTTTCTGTGGCTGTGAAAATATTACGTGTCAAGTATTTCATTATTGCACAGTAAAGTATTATCCACAAACCAATATATTATCTGTAGTATGAGGAGATACAAGTGAGAAGAAAATTAGAGATTTATATTGAAAGTAGAGGAGATATACTTGGAACAAGAAATAATGAAGCACATTCAGAGGTTTTTCAGAGCAAGCATGGAAAACTGTGAGCAAATACATTGAAGGATAGCCTAATGTAGTGAAATCATTAAATAACAGTGTCTCTATTATAAATAAACTGAAAACTGTTTCTAACAAAACACTTCCCTGGAAGCAATGCTGACTCTAAAATTCATTTCCAGATGGATGTTCAAACACTATTCTTTTAACATGCACATCTAATACCATTCTAAGAACATTTCAAACAGTCTAGATTAGTAGATGAGCTTGGAATATATTTGAAACTTATAAAAACAGCAAGATTTGTAAAACGATTCCTTTAAGCGCTGTATGAAAAGAGCAGAAATGTCAATGAACACGCTTCCTTGCAAATATCGCACGGTGTGTTATTTCTGTGCAATCTATAAAACACAAGTACAGACACTGAGGTTTCTGGATCTCTTGTAAGTTTAACAGTAGCTAGGAGCTCTTAGATCTCCAGCTATAATAAATATTGTATCCTACAGGAGCCCATCGGGAATCTCAGCTCATGTGTTGTTCCACAGAAGATTGTGGTGTCAGATATGATTAGAATCAACACTTTCCACTTATTCAGAGCTTTAAAGCTACCTATGCAGAACATTAACAGCTGTTAATGAAAGACAATTAAGGGGTACATACAACAATTTCATATTCAGATGAGTTTGTGTTAGCTACTGATATGCAAAATACCTATTGTGCATTTTCAATTTTTTCCCCATAAATAAACACGAGGCATTTATACCCTTGGACCAGCCCATGCTGTAGCACACTAGCACACTGCTGTTTTTCAGCTGACAAACCATTATATGAACTGAAGGCAGCTTCCCCAACTGGAAGTCAGTAGGTAACACTTAAGCAGTAAGACACTTCTCTGTCTGCATTAATGGACCACTGCTACACGCGTCAAGCAGGTTGTGTGACATGAGAACAACTGTCTTTGAGCAACAGAGGACTGTGCCAGTGACCACTAATGTGGCCCCTGGAGGCCTCACTGCAACTTATCTTCATATATAAAGAAAAACCCCATTACTCTGTATTTGATGATTATGGTCACAGTCATGCTTTGATCTAGCTACAACATCACCATGGAAATTGCTGGGTTTCTTGTTTGTCCCTGTGAATTATCTATCAAAAAATCACATTAGCAAGATGAACAAGGAGATCAGCCTCAGGGGGGCTAAGCATCTCGAGTAACTTCAGCTGCTAAAGTCAGATTCAAGCTAACACAGCAGAAACTGTTGATTGTTGATTTTCATTTGCCTTGCACTTGCCTGTTACACTTTTTTTTAGCTGATGCACACTTATGTGTCAAAGCACAGCCATCTTAGAAGAGATGAAATGCTTCAGTTACTACGAGCCTCCTCAGCTAAACCAAAGGCAAACTGGGACAAGGAATAGCAGGCTCTGTCTCTAGCAGGGTAACAGCTACCCCACATCACTATGTCACGCTGCGCAGAGTGAGTTCCCGTCTCCAGAACTGACAGACTAATCCACCCACAACCCTCATAGGGAGGCAAAAATAAATCAGTATATAACAACTCTGCTGCCTTTCAGTCACTGTTCCCATGCTTGTCTTCTTCAGTATACTTCTGCCTACAGAAAAGCCCCACCAGTGTTTCAAGACACTAATGCCACTCCATGTATCCCTGCAGCTGAGTCTTTTCCCAAGCCAGGCAATGGTCCAGCAGCAAGTGCCCAGTCAGTAGTGTCAGGTCATTTTAATTTCTCTTCACATCTCCACAGTCTATAGGGCATAGCCGTTTCTAGATGTAATTATATATACTGCGCTGCATCCTGGAGCCTGTGGAAGTCAGTTCTGTCTTAAGGCTCTCTTCAAAAACCATCAGATAACATTTTCTCAAATTAGATGAAATAAATCCAGCTGAAAAAAAATCTGTATTGGAAGTTTGTATTATGCAGCTCATGCACACATTAGCAAGACAGATAAACAGGATGGAGAGAGTAGGAGCACATGCAAATGTGTGCTACTGCACAAAAAACCGAGTATATCCCACACTCACTATTCTAGGAGTAACACAGAAAAGGTTTTTCAAATAGGTAAGATAATACATGTTTTAAATAGGTATTGTATTAACAAAATGTGTTAAGCAGTTATTCAGGAAAGAACCATAACGTAAACTCATTTAAATTTCAGCTGACAGGATGCAGAAGTACAAACCAAGCAGTGCTGGGTATGCATTTTTACTGTCACTAAACAGGTGATGGCCTCTAAGAAAACCTTGTTATATGACCATTATTAAAACCTCTCAGTTGCTGTGAAGAATAGACCAAGGGCCAAATCTCTTCCTTGGCTTCAAAGCTCAGCATTATACTCGGCAGATCTGAGTGCAATCTCTATCTGCAACAACAAACTACCTTTATACCAGCCAGGTAATTACAGGTTCAGGTCAAGGACTCCAGACCATATTGATTACATCTCTCTGCAAGAAGGACCCTCCAGCACTGGTCGGCTCCACTCAAGCAGGGCAGCTCAAGTATCCGTGACGCCAGGACTCCCCAGGCCCTACCAGTGCCCGTAATGGGAAACCAGCGACTGCTCAGGCCTGTCAGTTGTTGCCTGTGGCAATAAGGACAGCCTGGGAATTCATAATGTTGGTGACTTCATCTGCCAGCTGCATTCACACATCTTTACTACCTGAATAACTGATCTCCGCTACTCCAAGGCAGCACTTTCTGGTGTACAGCATTTGGGAATAAATATTTGATCGCGCACACAACAGAAAAGTGCTCAGATGGTTTAAGGTGTGACAGCAGGAACGTTTATTAAATTCCAAGTGAGAGCATTGCTGGACAGTAAAAATTTGTCCCCTGGTCCCTATCTCACAGGTGTGGTGATGAACAATAAAGAGCCTTCACAGGCAGAGGGGAGGGAGGGGAGGCAACCTCCCTCCCCCACAAAACCCAAGTCAATTCTTCTGTTCATTAAACCCTCTGCAGGCAACAAGCTATCTGCCGGTGACCAGCCAGTCACACACAAAAGAAAGGGAAGTACTAAATTACAAGCCAATTTTAAGTGGGCATTGATTGAAGTAACCAGAAGAGAGCTCAGTATTGTCAGAGTTTCATACAACAGTAATAAACAATCTTCATTAAAAAATGATGCGTGCATCCCTAAGCACAGCACACGCCAGGTTTCAGAGAAGAACATAAAGGTTCCCCCCCACCCCACACAACCAAAGAGAAAACAAATGCTCGGGATCTTTTTCTTCTAGAATTTTAGTCATTAAAATCCTTCCCACTCTAATGGCTGCATTTGTCCTAAGCAAGATAGAAACAAAGACCTCCTCCACCTAGGAAAAGAAAAGGTTGATGCAAAACAGAGATCAGACAACTTCATTGTCAACACTGCCCTACTCTGCTGACAGCACAACAAAATCATTACCTGCCTGACGGGGAAGTGTCAAAAACCTCTTTGTCTGAAGGAATAAACAGAGCTTTTCATAAACACACACACAGATGCACACACTTTTCTAACTGCGCAGGATTGAATTAACAGCTCTGACTGAGCATACCTGAGTACCTGAGCCCTTCCCCACATTTGTTACAGTTTAAGGGAAATGCTGCCCCTCCAGACTCACTGCAGCTGTGCGAGCAAATTCACTCTGAGCAGGAACTGCTGTGAAGTCCTTTCTCTAGAGGTTTTCTGTTTCTGAAAGCTCAGAGTTGTGGTTCTGTACAGATATCCTAACCTTCCTACACCCTTTAGTTTCTGCATTACTTATTAGTAGGAGAGTTCTATAAGGTTTGATTTTTGAGGTGTGCGACATACCTGACATGCATAATTCATCCACAGGTTATCATATAAAAATTCAGAAAGGTGCCTAGAAACACTCAATTACACATCCAGCCTATGTTTATCTTTCCTAGATTAGTCTCCATCATTCTGTAGACACCCTCGGCTAGCTGAAAATCATACCTAGAGCTACTCACATCAAAGAAAGGAACAGCATTCAGTGCATACAGGTAATGTAAAGTTTTCAAGTCAGCTCATTCTGCAATAACTTTTTTTTTAATCATGTTACAGATTTCCATCTCGGGGTTGGCTGGTTTGGTTGTGTAAAGTGTGTGACCTTCAGCTGCAGCATCTCCTGCAGACAGGGCGCTTGTAAGGTTTCTCTTCCACCTCCAGTGCCTAATAAAACCTTAAATGTAACTTGACTTACTGAGACTTACCCACTTTTGTTAAACCAGCCGACAGCCTCAGTGCTATGGAAAGGATGGAGACACAGACACATGAGCACACAGTGTGCATTTACTACAAGTACTGCAGTGGTTCTTCTGCAGCATTAGTATTAAAGGCTTCCTGCTTTATACAGCTTTAAACTCAGTGTTGTCCCTTTAACATTTCTAACTGCCAATCTGGAATAGCATCTGGAATTACAGTGCATTTCATCCTGGAGGGGATATTCTCTCTTTGATGCATATAACTAAAATGTGTGCATCGAGGGACAAATGTCCAGTAGCTCTAGGTAACTACATTTTTGCAAACTTTTCTTAAAGATTAGATTTAAAAAAAAACAAAAAACCAGAAGAATATCTTAGCAGAATGTTAAGTCAAGTTGAAATATGCATTTCTTAAATTTATCCAAGTAATCTTTACAGATCATCAACCTTGAAAATGCTACTGCAAATTTTCACGACTGATTTTCATGTACTAGTTCTGTTCTTTATAAATGAATATTTTTGCAAATGATCTTGTGCAAAACTATTGTCTTTAGTATACTGTAGTTTTCCAGACATGTGAAAATCACATTTAAAAAAATTACATGAATGTCTCATTAAACACAACAACAGAGTTGTCACCAATGGGGGAGAAGGAAGGAAGCTATCAAGAATGGTGGAACAATAATGGAAGATGATAAACATGTACTTGAAATCTTTTGATAGGAAGAACAAGCGATGGAGTTAGATAAGAAGAGGCGCCACGCTGGTTGTATCTCTAAGCAACAGGCAATCAAACAGCCAGATAAGCATCTTCATAAAGTGCAACAGACTCCAATGCATGGGTCATAACTGAAGAATCACTTCCTGGTTCAGCTTTGGTAGTAAAAATTTATGACCTACTTAAAAAATCCTTCTAACCTAAAAACGTATTTTCCAATATATTTGTTTTCCATAAAGAATGTAAGCCATTTAGGGCATGCCTTGATAATAGCAGGAAATGAGAATACTTACAGTAGTGGACTGTAACATAAGAAATGTGATGTTGTACATGAACAGCATTTAAAGTAAAATCTTTAGATTCAGACCTGAGCTTAATGTAATCTTCTGTACATCTCAAAGGTGGGGAGAAATAAGGTAAGCACAGTATTCTGCTCTTCCCTTTGCTGGGCTCTGTTACAAGACTAGCAAGAGATCTCCAAAAACACTGCATGTTTTTTCCTTGTGTCTCCTTTGCTCTGTAACAAGAATCACACCCCTAAACCCTCACACATAATCTGGCATATCTACTCTAAATTTGCATGAATATTTTCTGCATGGGAAAGAACAGGGAACAAGCAATAATATGGAAACTGCAGATAGATGGTAAAGTCCCTGAATCAAAAAAATCAATTCACATCCAAACTGTCTGGCAGTGAAGTTAAATAAAATACTGTTATCAGCATGTCCCTAACAAAATCCATCTATTGTTTATAAGAAACTTATGAGGTGTTCTAACAAAACTGAGTCATTGCTTTACAGTAAATATATTTTCAGTGTCGTAACAAGGTATACAATTGATTTTGGCAATTTTAATATGGACACACATGTTAAAGGCATTACCAATAGAGCTTCATCACATTCACATGAACCATTTCCTATTAAGGCCCCATCCACACTAAAGGAAAGGCTCAGCACAGAAGAGGTGCAGACCTATGTGGTTTGTTGCTGCTATTGTAGACAGAATAACACAGTTTTAGAATGTGTTATGGTTACAGAATGGTTCTATTTCAGAATTAATACACATTCCTGCTACAGGTAGTAGAGCTGCTCCGTTCATACACAAGAGGGAGAAAGCCAACCCTGATAACCCAGATATCTCTATCTGTATCAGCTGGCACAGTCACGCTGATAGTGAAGAACAGCCATGCCATTAATCACCCTGCAGCTGAAGTGCCAGATACACAGACAGAGCACTCCAATGATTCAAGCTTGTAACCTTTTAGGGGTAATAAGCATAGATGAACTACTCCAAAAAATCATAACTGATGCACTTATGTTTTCTTCTGTAAAAAAAATTATTATTTTCAAAATTACTTTGTCATATACTAAACCCAGTATGTTTCCCTTTAAATCACCAGCATCAGATGTTTGTCCAAGCTCAACATGAACTAATTTAACAAGTTTTAAATATTTGAAAATGGAATTTCTAATGACAATCCTCCATACCCGAAGTAAACGTAGTTATTATTGAACTCAGTTATAAACACATTTAAGAAATATCCCATAATACCCAAATAAATTAATTTGGCAAACAATACAGTACCTTGGACTCAGAATTTATATCAATAGCAAACAGAGTCTGGAACAGGAGCTTTTATTTTAACTCTCTTTAAAACAACCTTCAGAAACCAGTTTCTGTATGTGTTACAGTCTCTTTTTACAGTTTAACCTCAATCCAATCAGCAGTCTCCAGGGATTTTCAAATCGCTAAAGATTAAAATCCTCTCCAACTTGACTGTTTGACTAATGCTGTGTGTTTAATAATTCTACTTGTGAGAGATTTTATTTGACAAAATCCTGCTGTGTGGAGCCTTCAGACGCTATACAGCTGTACTAGAACATAAAGCTTTGCTGTCCTTGTTTCTTTATCCAGACTATACCCCACCACTGAGAAAAAAAGAAGAAAACTTTACGGTACATATATTACTGTGTTGATATTAACATAACCACTGTAGTATTGAATTTACATGCTCTTTTAGAGCAGAGTAGTGAAAATGTGCCTGTTACACAAATATTAGATAAACTATCCTGTTGTCTCAACTGTTCACAGAAATCAATTATGTTTATGATTACATTTCAATGAAAGCTACTTTATAAATGAGATGGAACTGTAATATTCAATGCTTTAGGCACTCATTAATAAAAGCATTTCAGTGTTGGCATTTGCAAATGTTCTGCTTTTTAGTTTAGGCAGTTTTTAGCATTCTATAGCTCATGTTAAACTTCATATAAATATTGTGTTCATATCTTACCACAATGCTGTGACTTCAGATTTGAGTAGTAAGGAGAAAAAAGTCATAATTATGGTAGCTTTCAGTAAGTATTTGTATAAGACAGCACTTACCCTATTGTGTAGCTGCTACTCATGATATCCTTGGAAGTATATAGCAATGGTTAGTAAACATGTTACCAGACAAAAAAAAAAAGACAAGATTGATGAACACCATGAATGTCAAAGAAAACACAAAATGAGCATGTTTCTACCTGAGGTAGCATCAATCACCGTTGAAACTCCTCTGCGATCAGAAACCGGCCGCGATGACCCCGGCATGCTCACAGGCTCTGAGCGGACTGGCTGAATCCTAAAGAGTAATTTATAGTTATCACCTGTGTCAAAGCCCTGGCTCATGAGGGCTGGAATCAAATCACAAACCTGAATCAGCTGAACCAATTAAGCAACTATTTACCTTTAAATCAGCCAACTGTTGAAAACAGTTGTTTTCCTTTGCTTTGTGGAGCCAAGATCTGGATAACCCATCCAGAGACAGACTGAGACTCTACACAAAGTGAGTATCTCTAAACTATGTCCCAGACGTGAGCTCTGACAAAGCCTCAAAGGGCAAATCTTACTCTACCCAAACTGGTTCAAAGGCCTCTATCACCCTCCTGAGCAGCAGCACTTTCTCTGTCAGTTTACCAGAATAGACACTTCTGTAACTGTCTGTCCCTTTTTGTAACATATATCTATATTGTTTTTTTAAAAATTTCTGCTTTCTTTCTGCCTATGTATACAAAAAAATATATATTTGAGAACTATATCCTTACTTGTGGGATTAATTACATGCAAGGAGAAATCACACGTTTCAAAACCATGTCTTTTCAGTCCAAGGACAATCTGCCCAGTTTTAACAGGATTAGTCATATTATCCATCTCTCTTGTTCTGCTCATGAGAGTTTCAGAGTCCCAAACAATCCAAGTCCATACCACAGAACTTTGGATTTCAAATCACATGCAGAGTCAGAAGCATGGAAACTCGTTAAATCTTGAGAGTTACCAGATAGGACACAGAAACACATGGTGCATAACCCACTTCTACAAAATCACTAGCTATCAGTAAATATAAACCCACATTTACCTTCACTCTCCTTCCTGCCCTTCCCTGTGCCCACCCACTGTGCCCAACTCCAAATCAGTCAATGTCCAAAACCAGATTCATTAAACACATGAAAAAGAATTACAAAGAAGGAAGCAAAGGAAGGGATAAAAAAACAGTGAGGGGAAAACTATTCCAGAAGTTCCCTTGCTGCTCCAACAC
This sequence comes from Aegotheles bennettii, assembly GCA_013398125.1. Taxonomy (NCBI): domain Eukaryota; kingdom Metazoa; phylum Chordata; class Aves; order Caprimulgiformes; family Aegothelidae; genus Aegotheles; species Aegotheles bennettii. Next base: position 629,181 of record VZRW01003897.1, on the reverse strand, counting down.
ACTGAATGCATTGCAGTCAGTATCTGAGTCTGTGGCATAGAGCTCCCACTCATGTCTGAGAAAATGAATTTATTAAGCAGTACAGAAACTGTGAAAGTCAATGCAATGCTGAGCAAGGCCACTGGACTTTGTGCTGCCTTTCCCTGTCATTTACCCAAGAAGAGGCAGCAGAATGGAGTCTAAGCTGCCTGGCCTGGGTGAACTTTTATTGTTGTTGAGTCACACGCTCTTCTAAAACTTTCATCTGGACAAGCCCGATGAAAACTGTTGCACGTTCTACACAGATGGCCTCATGTCAGCATGAGGCAAGTTATTCACACAATAAACATAAAACAGCTTGGAAATTGATTTTATTTTTACCTGAGACTGTTGAGATCAAGATCATCTGTATCGAAGTCCAGAAGAGGCTGCGGGGTATCGCTTGGCCCATGCGACTGCAGCACTGAAGAGCTGGATGAAATGACAGTAGTTTGGCCTGAGGGATGGATTGTTTTGAACTGGAACTGTGGACCCATCCACAGGCGTCGATGGGGCCCAGTGTGAGTCACGATTTCAACCTGTGGGAAGATGGGGAAATGCTTAACAAAAAACTGCAATATACTGAATGGTCCCTTCAATACACTGAACTCCCAGAATCCTGCTGTTCTCTGGCAAAGAAGAGTGGTTTGTGCCATCAGTTCAGGGGAATGCTGACTAAAGGAACCTTGGGAACGCCTCTGCTAGAGAGGGATGCTCTAGCTAAAGCCAAGAGCTTCCTGTGGAGCCCTGAAAGCCCTTGAACCACCAGTTCTTATGAACCACAAGTCTTCTGTAATACAATTTTGAAAAATGAAAAAGAGCCTTTAAAGGTCCAAAAAAGAAATATGACATGAAAACATTAAGCTCTGGTGAACTCAAGACTTTTAACAATGACAAAACCAGCCTACTAAATTCCTGTCTATTTGCTAACACAATGATCAGCTCCACAGCAAAATGCAATTTAGTGAGGAAATTAATGAAAATATATTTTTACATATATGTGACAGATGTATACTCTTAACTCTTTAAGAAGCAATTTTAAACACTGGATAATGCTGTTCTGAGTTCTCTGCTAACGTAAGACACCAAATGCACGGCCTATTTAGCACTATTTCCATCTTCGCATTTATCTTGGCCTAACTCAGACTGACTGGAGATGTTTCTGAGGCAAGTAGCTTTCATGTAGCAGTGTAAATTAGGCCACAGATAAAGTAATCTGTGTATTTTAAGCTTGAAACCATCAGTGTCACAGAGCCGAGAGGTAAACAGATGCCTTTGCAATTTTACTGAGGCTAGGGCCAGATGTTCCTATTCACTCTCCTGTTGTGTGCAGGACAAACATATTGTATCTACTTCACACTGACAGCACACATTACCCACTGTTCTAATTGAAAAGCTGAAGTGAAGGGCAGTGTTTTTTCACTGCATGCTGTTACTGTTGATAACAACGCTTTAATTTTGAAAAACACACTTGCACTTTAGGCTTAATCTGAAGTGGCTTGCTTAGAGAACGCAAGCATCTTCTCGCTCGAAAGAGCTATCATCACTCTTTCCAATTAGCAAGAATTAAACATTCCAGAAGCATTCTCTGAATTATCTGTGTTCTGTGGCATCATTTGGGATTTATTTTTTTTCTTATAAATATATTTACTCTTCTAGAGGGGTAGATGTGATGAAGCTCAAGAGGTCTTAAGTTCCTTTGACATCTTGTGTCCTCCAAGAATCAGTAATCAATCAACCCCCACAATATAGGTTTACCTTACTCTCCTGAGGTTGCCCACTATACCAGAAAGTCACCAAAACAGGAAAATAAGCTCAACTATCCAAATAGTGCTGGAGAGGAGAGGTGGGGAACTACAGGTGAAATCTGGCTCCCAGTGAGCTCCATGATAAAACTCCTGTAGACTACACTGATTGAGTACTTTCACCATCGTCGTGCTCTGACAAATTAGAGACAGCACAAGCAAGTAAGATACATCAATGTGCAGCCACATCTGAAAGCTTAGGCCAGGTAACTGGATTCACATGAATACATTCCCCAATGAATGCTGCTCCTGGACCGGTACATGAGGAAACCTAACTTCTCATTTTAGGAAAATGCTCTGTATGATTTATTCACCAGTGAGATAAGAAAATCACGTCCATGAATATTTCATATTTATGCCATACACCCCAGCAACACATCTAATGCATCACTCCCATAACAACATTGTTCTTAAACCAAAGGAAACCCACCTAATTTGTCAGGATGAATTCCATGTATCAGGTACCCTGTAACTGCTTGGGTAAATCCAGAGCATTTGTAAACTTTATTTATTTATTTAACCTTTTCTTTTTTACAGGAACTAATCCTCAGTGTATTATTCGTGACCTACATTCTTAAATGAAGTTCTGTTCTGAGCCAAATAGTCAAGTATGTACTGAGTTATTAAAGAGAAGCTTCATTGACTGAAATGAAGCAAGAATGGATGAAACTACAAAGATTTAACCTCATATAAAAATATTCCACCAACCAGGATCATTTTAAAGCACTATAGTATTTGTATCTAGCCATAACTCAAAGGAACTATCAGTAGGAAATGCAGTAACTGATAACCAGGAAAAGAAGGAAGTAAGCAAGTTAATCTACCATTTTTGTGTTACAATGCAGGAACTGTAGCACAGGTCACAACCGCAAAGGCCAAGCCAGCTTCCTTTATCCATGTCTGAAAAGGACCATGTCAGGAGAAAAAGGTAGAGAGGTAACTTTCTGTTGCCAGCTTAAACTTCCTACTTCATCCTGAACTTCCCAAGGATGTGACTTGTGTCAGTAATGATGCAGACTTTGTATGTTTCCAGTATAGCTTGACCAGAACATAAAGGCCATCAAATTCATATCATGTAAAGTCAGGAGTAAAGTCAGTTTGACACACAGGAATATCCATGGGCTACTGGGAGCTTACTTTCCATCGTGAGGGAAGTTTCAGTGGATACTATGGGTACTATGGCTGTATCACTCCTGAACTGGAGCTCCCCCAAAAAGCATACCTGGGAAAGCCACTCTTCATCCTCTTGCCCGCTGTGGTCAGACGCTAAGCTGTCGTATGACTCGTGCCGAGTGATCGGGCCAGGGCTCCCTGGTGGAACCACTGAAAACAACAGAAAATTGAAAAATCAGATTTACTGATAGATGCTTTAAAAAAAACGAAACAAACAGAAATTCCATATTCAAGTGTTGCATTTCATTCTAGAAATACCGTATAATAATTCTGGACAGATATGAAAAACACTTTTTTTCAGCTGCAGGAGACACTGATAACTAGAAAGATGTATTAGTTCAAGCTGAGGGACAAATTCATCAGCAGCTATTAAACACAACAGTCCAGACACAACCCCCAAGAAGTCCATAACCTCCAAACTCCTGGACATTGGAGCATCTGCCTTCAGTCACCACCAGAGACCCGAGACTGGGCAAATTTTTGCTTTGACTCAACATCAGATCTGTCCACGACGCTCAGGAGCAAACCTTTTCTTGACAGCACCATAAAAACCTTACACTGCTGTAACAAACAATCAACCTCAATTCACTCAGCAAAACAAAGTGAATGTTGTTCCTCTATTCACTGCTCTCATTTGTCTTCATGTGGAGTCACTGCAGGAGAAAACCACGAGTCCTGCAGCTCCGTAGCCTGCGTGATACCCAAAGCCACTTTACAAACAGTTGCCATCGATACACATAGCTCTGGGGAAAATCACAACTTGGTGTTCAAACGCCACCACAAAAAGAGAGAGGATCACAGATAAAGATTAGGATTTCATGATTCCTGGTCCTTGAGTCCTTTAAATACGTTAGCAAAGCTTACAGTCTAGCTACTTTACTTTCTGTGGCCTTGCTCTAACTAAAGCATCACACTTGAGAAACAGGAAAGAGCTCAGGAAAAGCAAAATGCAAGCAAGCACCCAGGCAGTAAAATAGGTGGTATTTTTCATTCTCTTGTACCTGCTTACTGTCAGGGGCCTGCTGGAGGCCTGAATTCAATACCCAGAAACCATACCCACTTCAAGCGAAGAGCAGACACCACAAAAGGTAAATTAAAATAAGCAAATGCAACAAAGGTATTTTTACTCTGGTAAAACCAGAGAGTTTTATTCTATAGCACTAAGATACTGGACAATCCTAAAATTAGAACCAATATTTTTATATTCACATAATCTAAAAATGATTTCATTTTTAAAATTGATTTTTAAAAACTATATCATAGGGTTGACCTTTATGTGTCAAGTTTCCATCCACTACAATTTTTTACAGCCATGTTGTAAACCCCTAATAATAGGAGTTTATAATGGCATAGCAGACACAATTGTAACCATAAATACAGAACGGCGCCTCTGTAACACAAACAGCATAGGGTTTTCATAAATCCATACACTATATGAAATAAAGGGATTTTCATCCTGTTTACATAAGTGGGATTCTGAACCCAACCTCAGCTATGGAGCCCTTTCTAACACCTCTGTATCACAGTGTGTCCTTATTCTGAAACCTGCCATGCACCTAACTCATTAAAGATTCATTTAAAGTGCTATATACATTAGGACATATTCTTACCAAGTGTCAAGTTTTTCCCCATGAGATACTATGCATCTGTCCTGTTCATTGAAATCACTTGATTGGTGCCTGCACACATGTGCACATCCTCACCTCGGCAGCCCCAGACGTTACTGCAGCATCGCGTGCTCACCAGTTTTCAAGATAATATAGAAATGACATTCATCTGCTTCCTTACAACCGTGACAGATCTGATTCAATGCCTTACGTATGTGTCTGTCCAACCCGTATCAAACTCCTATTAAGAAAATACACACACCTTCCCGGATTACAAACAGCTGAATGTGAAACCATAATGCCCCCACTTCTTCCTTACTGGTAAAGTTTGTATTTGAAACCAATGAAATAAAACCATTATTTTGACACATTTTGCTGTTGCCCTAATCTTCCCCTTATCTCCTGACTCCCCTACAATAAATTCTCCTGACTGCAGCAATGCCTGTTTCTGAGGGCACAGCTGATCAACTGCAGGCTTTCCTGTTATTGAACTCCGCTAACAAACTGGTCATGGCTCTAGCAGATGTTTTTGCTTTCAAACCAACGCAAACTTTATGGACTGTTCTGAATTTTTTTTTGTTCTTTCTGTCCCAGGGGTAACTACTAGAGCTGTCAAGATTAGGGAAGCTGCTATTCAGTGACTAGCTGCAACACCACTAGCCCGGGGAGCAGCACCCACCCTGCTTTGGCACCGCGTTTCCCCCTCGCGTAATGCTCTTACATGAGATTCAAGATGGCTTTACAGGGAAAAAGAAATGCAAATTTAAGAAGAGTTTTGGTCCTGTGCTGTCTGCCTTTTCCTGAGGAATCACAGCTTTGCATAGCTCTTGCAATAAGCCACGTTTCAGCCCTGCAGCATTAACTCTTTCTACCAAAAAGTGACGACATGCTGAATTCCACGAAAAAGCTCTGCCTTAGGGTTCACCAGCAGGGCAACAGTGATAAAGCCTTAGCTGAGGTCAAACCTCAGTAATTTATTTTGCTATTTAATAAAATAGCATTTATGCACCACACCTATCAGAAAAGCAGGCATTTAAAGAGAGTCTGGTTTTGATAGCAGGATCCCATAATGCTGGCCCAACCTTTCCACAGGCAAAGCTCGACTCCCACTGCCCGTAGCAGGAGCAGGCAGTGTTTGGTGAGATACGGCCGTACAAGACAAGTGATCCTTGCTGGAGATTTGCCATCACTGTGCTGCTTATTACAGAGACACAAACAGTCATTTTTTTCACGTTAAAAATAGCTTTGAAGTTATAAGAACAAGTACGTCTCAAAATGTAAAACCAAGTTTTTCTTCATTTCTGGGTCACACCTCTTGCATTGGTATCAAGTTCCAAGATGAGATTAATTTAAGTCCAGAGGGACATTTCCAGGAATTTGAGCTCAAAAGTAATCTTTTATCTTCCAGCTTAATTCTTTGAAAATCTGAAATCACCCTGGAAATTATGTCAGTCTCTTAACACACCACTGAAGCTCTTTTAAGCCATAACAGAGTCTTTTAAATTTCCAAAGAATTTCACTATAATGCAGGATAGCAAATAATAAAATTCAAATTCTTCAAAAGCTTTCAGGAAGTAGTGTTTTTTTCTTGACCTCCTGTAATATCAGCCGAGCTGATATTCCTCTGAAGCTCCAGGACCTGATTCACACAGTTCAATGATTAAGTATTAAAAAAAATCATTGGTTTGAAACTTTGCCATGGTATTTAGTGACAAATAAAGAAAACAAACAATTTACACTAATCTCAAATAATTTGCATAGGCATTCCTGACACGTGAGCAAGTCCTAGGCAAAGACACGTGCTTGACAAATACTGGAATTAACAGACAGTGGTTTTGTTCATAGATGGGCTAATTATACAATAAATACCTAGACCTAAGACAAATCTTTATTCATTCAAAGATTATAAATTGTCATCTTTCAGCAGCATTGAAGTGTTGGAACAAAGAAACACTACAGCTCAATTGTAGTGTGCGCACTTATGGTTTTAATTTGTGAACAATAAATCATTAGTTTTACTTAGTTTTGTGTACTTCTCGAATCAAAAGGTTTTAATTTTCTCATTTATATAAATAAGCTTTACACATTTCAATTTAATTGAGAGTTATATATGAAATTCCCAATGTGCTCTTCTCTAAGGGATGTATGTTTGCCCAAATTAAGAGCAAACAAAGGCACTGGCAGACTATAAAGACTGTTCTGTGCTGCCTATTGTACACATGCCTGCAGACACCCAGGGAGCTTTCCTTTATTTCAATTGAATACACAAAATTTATAATTCGAATTAAGATTCTCAAATCTAGTATGAAGAGAAACAATGTACTCTTAACTAATTCCTTAAGTCTGAGGTCTATCCTGTGTCCACATGCCATATCTAGTGCCGCCCATGGCAAACAGGTATGGAGAATAAAAATGACATATCCCTTGATTTCATACAAATCACATACTAACATCTGATTTTGATGCTTTTCTGTGGTTCCCAACTAATATCTAAAATGATCATAGGTGGTTTAGAGACCCGAGGTAATCACATGCTTGTCAACAAGCTTCAGGGGTATTTCTCTTAATAATAAGCTCCGCAATCTGAATGATTTACTTCATGCTACTTCTGGACCTACTGGTGCATTAGTTACATCGTGTTACCCGTGACAAGTGGCATGTGACAGTTCTGGTTTAGGTCTACACGCAGCCACTTCAAATTCAGCAGGTTCACCTTTTTTCCATCTCATAATGTGATCTCACTCCCATCAGAGGTTGGGTTCGGCTCCCCGGAGGCAGAACTGCTGTGCGGTTCAAGGGCAACAACCGCCGAGCGACTTCCACTGCACGCATGGTGCTAAACCTTCTCTCACAGCACACAGCTCTGTGCCTGCTGGCTCTACCTCTGTTCAAGATTGACAATCAAGTGAAGACCAGATTTTCATTTTAGTCAGAATGCTTACAGCCGTGTTTAAAATAAACTGCGTGTACTCTGGTGCTGTGCTCTATGTAGTTTTACTCATTGCTATATGTTACAGAACAAAGTTCTTTTTCTTTTAAATGCATTTTTCAGCTTGTAAACCTCTCCAGGAGCATGCCATGCAACTGAAAACACCCTCCTTCACCCAAAACTTCTCCCTACTCTTTTTTCTTCTGTTAGGACTTTCTGAGATTCTTGTATGCATAAACATCATAAAATTAAGGTAAAAAACCACCTGTAAGCCAGGAATTTAGCCAGCCTAACAGTTATTTCACACCACCAGCTGACTTATAGATCTATTCACTCATTGTTTGTATATTGCCCACAGTTTATTAGGTGCTTTGCAGACCATCCATTCTCTGTATCACCGCTTTAATCTTAAAGGAATAGGTAGGTCTGTAACCAGGATATGAATTCTCCCTAGATTTTCCCCAGCTTTCATGGTGCTTTACTCGCTCCTTACTTTACACTGGTCTGATAGTCAACAGCCTGGCTTTATGAATTTTTTTTCCCCTCTAAAAGGTGTTGATTAGGTGTTCAGGCTTCACCATTACTCCTGGTAGTACTGCAAAACTGGTACACACGTTCACTGTGCTTAACTCCAGCTTCCTTTCCTACTGTTCCCATTGGAAACCAGACAAGTACAATGAACATCTAAAGCTGGGCAGAGCTAGAAGCTGATGTTACTCACAGTACGGAGCACCTTAAGGCTGTTCAACATTTTAAATGCCCAGACTGTGAGCAGACTATGGGTTCTGTACCAAAGGATAACATATATATTCTTTCCTGAGTTAAAGAATAATTTCAACTGCACGAACCTATGGCGAAATCCATCTGATGGCCATCTTTAAAGAATTATGGAAGAGGTAACTATTTCTATAATTCACTGACTTCAAAAGTATGTTTGACATTATTGTCGGGAAAATTATGTTAACCATGGATTACTGTTACAATCAAAGTATGTAGTGAGAAGTCAAGAGGCTTAGTAGTAAATTTTCAAAGCGGTGCGTGGGGATTTACCCGTTTGACTCCCATTAACGTCAATAGGAGTCGCGCGGCTAAATCCCTGTACACTGCTTTGAAAACTGACCCCTTCGTGTTGATGGACCCCTCTCTAAGAAGTTCCAGATGACCATGTAAGAATAGTAAAGAACTATTTCAGCATGTGCCCTTGTTCATTATTGTTGTTTGTACACATCTGAAAGTATTTTAATTCCTATACGTAGCGCTGTTTCCAGCATTTAGTTTATAAAATATGGATTAAGATGGGCAAGTGCTCAGTGATCGGATGAAGCCATGCACATGCCCAGGTGTATATATGCAGCAAAAACTTCACATATACTCCCAGCATCCAATGCACCTTACAGAGTTGACTTGATCTATGTTATTTCACAAACACCAATTATGGCTGAAGAATGTGTCATGCTTTGTTCCACTCCTCATATGAGATGATGCAGCTCTTTGATGAAATGACATCTGCCCTGTTCCTATTTACTCCAGTCAGCCCTATGCTCAGCCAGAAATTAAATTTGCTTCCCTTTACCACTTAATCCTGTTTCCTGTAGGGAGCAGGAAGTGCAGGTTACAGTTTTAGGGAAACTCAGTTTTCCCTTAAAAAAAAAAATACCATGAACTACAATTTCATTAGAAACATCTTTTCTGGAACAGGAAGGTGATCCAGATTAGCTTGCAATTTGTTACGCCTCCAAGTGTAAGAAGTAAACCTGAAAATTCCATTTTCACTGTTTGTGACTACTGCCAGAAACCCCCAAATACGTGTAACAATACTGTAAAAAAAACCAACGCATGCTTGGAATCCGTTTCACTGGAAATTTTTTAACAGTAGTCATTAAATATATATTAAATATACATTTATATATTATATCTATTTAAGATCTGCTACAGTTTTAAACACAGTAAAAAATTCCAAATATATTGCCAAAATTCTTCTACAGTCTATTTTACCTGTATCATTTATAGTTACATGTTCATTTATATCTATACACACTAATATTTTCATGTAATATTTGGGGAGAATACCTGAATCAAGACAAAAAATTAAGGATTAATTTTCTGACATTCTGAAACTGATTTTTCTATATAGAAATGTCCTCCTCAAAATTTCAAGGAATTATGAGTTTTTCCCCAAGGATCTGGATTTTTACCAGACATCTGCACCACTCCTTTGGAACTACTGATGCAGAGACCCAGGACGTTCTTTTTAAAAGTATGTTGTATTCTTTTATTATATGGCAAAAACGAAGTAGAAACTCATGAAAATTATACACTTGCTAGAGACAACTGCATGTAGTAATAATAATAATAATATTAATAATAAACCACTGCTTGTTCCAACCCCTCCCCAGGCTTCCCAACACAGCAGCTCATATAAACTCAAGTGGGCTTCACCCACTTCAGGGTATGGTCAGAGAGCTTTGTTTAGCTAGCCTTCATCAGTGGGTTATGTTCAACTGGCCACCTTTTGCTCTAAAGTGCTGGCAGTGCTGCTGCAGAACCAGTAAAGCCCAGCAGAGATGCCATACTGGGCAGCTGAGAGCACCAACTGCTGAAATTGCTCCAAACTCACATCTGAGCGTGGCCACGCAGCGAAGGCACAGCAAGAGAGCAAAAAGGCTTTGAACACCTCATAACCACACGATAGCACAATTGTTGCTACAGAACAAACCAGGGCTCTGGTTTGGATCAGTTTTATTATTTGAAATGGAGCTCCGTTGTGATAGACATTGAACATACACACAGCAAGGTACAGCTCTTGCCCCACAGAACATACTACATACACACACACTACAGCAACACCAGAGCATACATTCCTTCAGATCAGTGAAAGAATATACTATTAAATATGCACACACAAAAGAGTGCAAGAAGAAAAATAGAGGTAGAAGGCTGAGGATTGGTAAACACTAAATATAATGATCAGTGCCAGTTCATCAGCCCGTTACCAGACCACCACTGCTCTCTGCTGCGCACGGGGAAAGACTTGCAGACCGGAACGACCGGATTCCTCACTGCGTCTGCTCGGTGTAACTCCTGTGGCAGCAGTTTGGCTAGGATTACAAGCATCATAGCTTGTTTTTCATAGTATCTGTCTTCATAGCACATATTCACACAGTTATTTAATACACTCGCTACTCTCACTCTCAGTCCTGCTTTCCGCTGCACAATATTCGCTAGCTCTATGTATGGAATTTTTATTTCCATCAATGGAATGTATGCAAAGAATATAAAATAGGCCATAAAGAACTGCACTGTTGCTTAAGAGACAGAAGTCTTGCTCAGGGTGCATAGCCTTCATTAGAGGGAGCAGGAACTGCAAACATGATGCCAGAGTTACAGAGATTATCTGTATAAATTGTGTTATCACGTAGCCCAAACAAACAGCGAGGAAGGGCTAACCCCCTCTCTTTGAAGACAATGAATAGCTACTAAGTTTGACTTCTAATGAAAGCCATTTTCAGTAAAATGCAAGATATGTATAACAGTTGGTCCAGAAATGAAAATCTGTTGTAACAGCCAGAAGTCAAAAGCAGCTATAAATACAGACCTCAGCCTTTTCAAGAACCCCTTAACGAAGCCTATAAAACTGATTATATCTTCAGGCCTAACTTAAGTGCAAATTCTTACTCAGGAATAAGTTAACAGCCCTGCAAGTATGACTTGGAGGCCAGTACAGGAACAAAGAACAAGAATACACGGTACTGGTTCAAATCCTACCATGGTGGAACACGAACTCCATTGCATTTAGAATAAACGATTAATGAGACAGCAGAAGCCTCAGCTACGTGCCCATTTTTCTGAGAGAGAAACAATTTCCAGAAGCGGTCAGAGTGGCATAAAGAAACTCTGCATCATTCCTTTTAACACAACAGAAATGGTCTTTGATTGTTTAAAAGCCAGTTGCAAAGATCTGTCTTCAAAACCTCCTATTGGAGGTTTAATAGCAAAGAGGTGCAAGTACACTTACCAGCAACACTACAGTAAAGTAGAGACTTTTGTTTTAACAAAATCTATATTTATACGATTACATTTCCTATGGTTGAGGGCAGCTGTAATTAATGGATTTCCCTCCTTCCCCTAATGCAGTCATTTGTCAATTTAAACATAGAATGTCCAATCAATTTTGATGTATTTAGTAAGCAATTTGTCAAAGAGTACTGCATACCAGTTAATATATTAATTCTTGTCATTGGCCCACTCCTGACAACTGCAGGTCGTCTCCATGAAATTGGTCCAGATGAGCCAAAACTCTTGCCTGGAATGTGAAGGTGCCCATTCCAGAGCCAGAGGAGAGAAATCAGATCTCATTTTATTCAATACCTTTTTTGGGCAGCTTTTGGTCTGATTTCAATTTTTTTTTTTTCATTAATGTGTTAATTGTCCACATTTCAGGTATCTCCATTCCTCCATACAATGAAAAAGTGAATTCAAAGGGGAGGAGTAAGGAAGAAAGGAAGCAACAAGTATGAAATGAGGATGTGAAACTTTCTGCTGTTATGCAAAGTTACCTGTTTTCAATGCAATTCCATTATGTGCCATGCACAGGTCTGGCAGAATTCAAGGTACAGAAGTCAGACAAAGGAAACACAGGTTAAGTGACTCAAATATGTAAAGCTTTGGGTCATGGTAGTAAGAGAGAAAAGTATGCAGTAGAAGAAAACCTGAACACAAACAGCTGATTGTCATGGATGTGAAAAGCAGATCTTAACACCATGCCTCAAGAGTTTATACCATGAGAAGCATCTTAATTCCTAAGTACTGGACAGCAAGGAGCAGTAATATTTAAAGACAAAATAATGATGAAAGTTGGCAATTCTCTGAGGAAAGCCATCAGAAATCTTCCTATGTATGCATGCAGTGCTTCGCACAACTGTCCTCCCACTATCAGGCCTGCTGGGACAGCCCACCTATGCCAGGTGATGGTATCTGTTATATGAAAAACACCAAGGAAGAATAAAATGGGACTTACATTTGCTTCCTCTGTTGTGACTTAAATTAGAAGCTGCTCAGAACATAGGCAAATAAAGAGGGAGTACTAGAGACACAAAGAAGGCAAAATATTATGTGTTAAACTTAAGAAGGGCAGGAGAGAAACATCTAGCACCTAACCCAGCACTGAAGACCTGAGGATTGTAATGCTTCCAGGGCTTTTCAGGATGAACTCTTACAAAACCAAAAGTCAGTTTGAAATCTGCTCTGCCAGAAGGCGAGGAGATTCTCGGGACTGGTTGTTTTCACTCTGATCAACCATAAAAACAGTTAGGAGCTGGCTACCGATGCTTCCTGCAGGCCAGCAGGCTGGGGAATTTTACACGGGAGTCCACTTTGAAGCCATGAACTTACAGAGAGGTCCAAATCTCTCCCTACCCACTTTCTCACCTCTGTGCACCAGCCAGGGCTGTGCTGAAGCGCTCAGGTAGATACGAGCTGCATACTCTGATCCAGGTTTCGGCAGCAGATGTCACAGATGACCTCGAAGCAATGAAACAGCTGTGCTAATCCACTTACAAATACCCTTGGGATAAAGGTCTTGGACACTTGTTGTACCAAATATTTCTTCAAACAATGGTTCCTTGTTACTTCCTTATTAGCTGTGGATATAACTTTAAGACTCTTCAAAAATACTAAAAGCTGAACCCTGTGTCAGTAACTAAATGCAGCACTTTTGGAATACTCTCTTTTCACCACAAGAACTCTCTGGCCTACTTTGTAGTTTTCAGAGACTAAGGAAGATTTTGGTCCCGTGTTTTGGCATCAAGCTGCATATTTATGAAAACCTGCACAGTGCAGCCCTCTAACCAGACCGCCAGACGTTTCATTGTTCCGTCCGTCTGCTAACAGAGGTACTCTGTGCTAAAAAGCACACTGAGTATTTTTCAATGACCCAGGGGGCAAAGGTCACTTATTATAAATGGATAATGAGACCTAATGCAATGTTCTGAGTGTGGACAAAGAAAGGGTCTATCCATACCCCCTTGTGACTTGGTCATTCAGGCTTTTATTTCCCCTGCACACTTAATGGAGCCAAACAATTGGCAGAAATGCTATACAGAAACTGAGAGAAACTGCTGTATTCTACCTCTGATAGACAGATACAAATAGTGACCCTGAAACGGCGCCAGAATTCCTCTTACCACTAACGTGGCAGACAGATGTAGCATTCACCCTCAACCCCTATTTAGCCATTTGCTGGCAATTAAACTTACTGACGGAAGTGATAGCACATCAAACCACAGGCTGCAGCTAATGTCAACCCATTACATTACTGCAGGTAAGCAGAGCCAGATAACTTCATTTTAGCATGTATTTAATAGGGGGAAAGCCAACAGGTGTCTTGGACTCTTTTGTGTGAATCCTGGTTTGACTCCATTTTTTCAGAAACTCTATTGAGTAGCTTCAGATAGAATAAATCCAGAAGACAAATAAAACTTTACAGATAATCAGATACACACAAACTTCTCTGTTACTGCCATTTTTACTATGCTCTCTAGACTCTTTCTTCTGTTTAGAGTTTATTATTCTATTTTTCTTTACATTATACACCCATCTTAATGAATTCCTATTATGTGAATTAAAACCTGAATTAAAAATTCTTCGCTGTAATTCAAATAATACAAATTCATTATTTTGTTGAAATTTAGCTACCACTCATTCTTCTTCCTTTAAGTAGTCTCCCATACAAAAACATTTGAAATGTGTAGTATGTGTTAATGAAATACAGCGAGTGAGCCACTTCCATCCCTGATTTCAGTATGTGGGAGAAATGTGATCTGTGTATGTAAGCACTGATGCTCACAGAAAGACTTTTGTTCAGACCAAGAGGCACATCTAACAGAGTTGTGCACTGTTGATTACTTTTTCATATTCTTTTCTACTTTTTGAATTTTCTTCCTCTTTCTGCAGTTTTCTTGCAGCACAGAAAAAGAAAGACCCTAACCTTGTAGGTTTCCACAACATCTGAGCTCTGAGCACATGCAACAGATGGGCAGGTAGAAGCAACAGATCTAATCTGGTGCCAGTGTCGCTTCTACCAGTCACATTCAGACACACTGCCTCTTGGCCCAGATGTCCACTTTCTGCATTTTAAAATGCCTGTGTCACGTAACATGCTGGCATTAGCTGCACCGACAACTGGGCAGAGGGTCTGGTTTCCCCATGAGTACCTTTACATATGCCAAGAGTTGCTCCCTTGTGAAACTGTTACACTGCTTTGATCTCGACTACACCCTAGATGAAAAAGGAGAGGCTTGCTCCTCACTGCTAATACTCTTCTTTTTTGAATTGTCAAAATAAACATAACATAAATACTCACAGATTTGTAAATACAATATAAAATGCTTATGTTTTTATATATATATATATACACACACACAAAAATATACATATACCATGTATCTATAGGTACATACATGGTTGGCTCCCTGGGAAAGATGTGGCTGGGTAAGACACAGGCTGAGGCACGTGGGCAGCTGTCCCTGGAAGCGAAGCCAAGGCTCCCAAGAGAAGCAGCTGTCTGAGACTCTGGCTGGAAGTAGCCCAGCAATCACGAGTTCCAGGGGAGAGGGAAAAGGCAGATGCACTCACTTGTCACTGAGTATTGAATTCATGGGAGGAAACGGCTAAAAGCATGAGAAGAAATGAGGTGAAGAAACCCTGAAGACTTCAGGGGATCCAGTGGGTCACGCCAAGCACTCACATTTTGGCTCCTTGATAACCTCACAACTTTGACTCACATCAAAAACAAACTGTATTTGCTACGCTACCATTACTGATATTGTTGGCTACATGAAGCCCTGTTTTGGGGTAGAACACGTGCTGAAATAAATGCAGGCTGAAAAACCAACTCAGAAAGCCACACTCGGCTTAAAACACGTGCATAAGACAAGACAAAGAGTTGTCAGCTACTTACAGCCAGCAAGAAGATACTGGTAGTACTGTACAGCATCTGCAGCCAGGAGCAGTGGATGGTTTGCATTAAATGGTGGTTGGAGTTCATTCCACTGAGGAGTTCTGAGGTAAAACACAAGACTATTAATATTTAAGCTAATACAGAGAATGTAAATCAGTGTTTCTGTCATCACATGTAATTATCTATACAAGCTCACAAAATGTTTGTAATTATTTAAATTAGCTTGTTCAAACACTGCAATACACCACAGGCAGCCCAGCAGCGTGACCAAATCGCACAGATTGGGAGGCAAAGACAATACTTGTTTGTTGGCTGCAGTGTGTATTGCACAAGAAAGTCATGAAGGCGGTTTGGATTAAGTGGGTATATACATTTAGGACCACTGTATGTCATGCTGACGTTCTATAAACACAGGAGAAGCTGGGGAACTTTTTTGCTCTGTTAACTAGCTTTGCTCTGATACTGTAGAGTCATTCAGCATTTACAAACTGTGAAAATAAAGCTGTGTAAAGTTATGGACTATTGATCCAATTAGAATTTTCAATTCCATTACAACCTACTCATTTCAACAATAATGGTCTAGAAGTCTGTGTTGTAATTTTAATTAGGGTGGGCCATTCCTAAATAGCTTGGTAAATCAAGTATTGATCAATCCAGTCCAGCCATAAGCAGCACTAAGGAATATAGGAGACAAGAAAAATCAATAGAAAAATATTTTAAAACGTCAAAAGCACTGACAACACTTTCTCATCAATTTTTGTTTACCTTCTTCCACACGTCAGGAATAATTTCTTCAACTGTCTCAAGAAATGCTACCTTCAGCTACTTACAGGATAACTCGCCTGATTCTTTGCAATGCTTCCTCGTGGAAACCTCACTCATGTCTCATGGCAGAACTCTGTACTTTAACACTATTAAAACAATTGGTTTTAGTACAATTTGATAATTTAAAATCACTAATTGGAAAGGATCTCCACTGATCCGTTAACAGGTTCCTGTAGCTCCATGCCTACAGAAGGATTTCAATGGTTAGCTCCCATTCAGACATGTGAGCACTAACAGAACAGCACAAAAGGGCAGGCTTGAATTTGCTATTGAGAGTCCTCTCTTTGGATGGAAAACTTTAAGAGTCTTAAAGATAAACTTTAAGATGAAAATACAAGCTCATTCGTCAGCAGGTGAATGAACCATTCATGACCATTTTCTGGACGAAAGAAGAAGTCAAAGGAATGAGCTACCTAACCAAAGTCCAGCTGGCTCTTGGGCAGGTCACCATCTCCAAAGGTGTGTCATCACTGATCTTCGGAGCAGTGCTGAGCGGGCGTGGTTCCAGGACGTGCTCCACCAGGCTACCATAACAACTGATAATGTACAATGACTCCACTACAAACTGCTTCGATTGATCTGTTTGCATAAAGAAAGAAAATTGTATTGCAGTAGCACAGCAGAAACAGAAAAAACACAATAGTAACTACTTATTCTTTTAAGTCTCTTGCCTTTCTATGCTCGCATTTATGATTTATTTCACTAATACATATTTCTTTTAAACTGTCCTATTTCCCAGACGCACCCCAACCATGTTCCCAAAAATCTCCACTGTCACCGAGTTTAAGGAATAAAATCTACAGATAAGCACCATCTGCTAGAAGTTATCACAATATGAGAATATAAAATAGAGAATTTGAATTTAAATGCAAGTCCTGTTTTTGTAATATACCAACCTTTTTCTCTTTTCAGACCAGGATTGTTTGCAAACCACGACCGCGATGATCCAAAGACTGCAGCAACACAAAACTCTCCTCCCACAGACTTACTGGGTGAAATCTGTGGAGCTGGTTTGGATTTGCTTAAAGAAAGAACAAAATAAAATTACGAATGTTAATTCTCAAAAAAGAAGATGTCCCTCACTCTAACAGTAATTGTAAGATATTCATTCAGAAGTGGCGAATATCTGCAGCTCCCATAAAATTTAGCAGGGTTTACAGATGCTTAGCGTTTCTTGGTAACAGGTCCCAAATTCCCCCTGATCACTGAACGCATGAACTTGAAGGACAGCACTGGCTCATAATGGAGAACTAGTTGGACTGTTTAAAATATCCAATATTGAATATTTGCTTACAATAGAAACAACTTCAATAGAAGTGAATACGAACATAATCGTAAGTCCTTTGGGAATGAAAATACTGATTCTGGGTCAGTCATCCTAGGCGGGTGATTTTTTATTGCATTTTCAAAAGAAACTTCCAAATGATGCTAACAGGATGCTCAGTTGTAACTCAGCACAGACCTGATGCCATTGAAACCACTGTGACATGGGCAAAGGGGTAAGAGGGAACAACATGCGGATACAAGGAAAGGGAAACGATGCATACAATCACGTTAAAACGAATCAGTAATTATGTCATGTAAAAAGAGATTGAGATGCATTCTCCTCTGAAACCCCAGTGTGTGGCAGATACAGCGGTTTAGTTTCATTGAAATATCATTTAGTGTTCCTCCTTACAGGAATCTGAGGATACATAACTATCTGTTTGAGAAGTTCATGCAGGATTCCTCGCTCTCCACTTTCCCTTTTTTCCAGTCTTTTTAATTGGATTATTTTGTATTTCTCTCTCTACTCAATTTCATTGCTCCCTTCTCTTGCCACCTCTCCCTTTCTCCTATCAATTTCTTGTTCCACATTATATCAGCCTGTGATTACACCATCACCGTAACTTGGTCCTTTTTAAGTTACAATCTTCAATTCTAAGTCACGTGTGTGTGTGCAGATATGAATGTGCACACAAATTATTGCAGTATTATGATGGAAGTAAGCAGCAGAAAAATAAACTAAATCAGCAGAAAGCAATTCAAACACGATGCAGAATTACAAAGGCACTTAATTGACAGTACCCATTTTTTGTTAATGACAAATTACTTGTATACAGGTGAAATGGTTCAACGGGAAGAACCAATAGGGATATTAAAGCAAGAACAGAATTATGAATCAACATAATGAAAAAAAATAATATCAAAAAAGGAAGTTAAACCCAAATTATTCTACAAGCTGGGATTCTCTAAAACTCCTGCACCTGGCTGGAGACCCTGCACCTCTCAAGAGACTTAAACCCTGGTCCCTTACAGCTCAGTCCTGATCTCACCAAAATAAATGGCAAAACTTTCCCACTGATCTCAAACACTTAATTTCCTTCCAACAACCAGCTGGAGTGACACGTGGAAAATATGGCATACGGTTAAAAACATACAGCCTCCATCATTACTGTCATGCAGCCTGAAACATTGCAAATTGCCTTCAACTTGAACTCACCTAGAGCAGCAAAGCCTTTTTGTATTGCACACCAGAAACTAAGGTCATTTATGGAAATGGGAGAAAAGGTGAATTGTTTGCACTCGCACTGTATTTTCAGCCAGGTTTCTGAAAGGGATTTACAGAAAGTGTAACTGAGCTTCCCAACACCTTGTGCCATGTAACTCTGCCAGTTTTACAGATGGAATCACTGAAGCACAGAGGGGCTGAGCTACTTGCCATAAATCACATCCACAGCAAGCCTATAGTCACACATTTCATTAGGAATAAAACAAACAAACAAACAAAAAACCCAAACAAACAAACAAAAAACCTTTAAAAGGAATTCCAACACACTGACCAGAGTCAATGGAAAGATTCAGACCAACTTTCAAGGTCTCAGATCAGTCCTGAAGCTCTCCTACATGCAGGAGACGGTAGAACATCCCAAAAGAGCAATTGTAATTAAGAGTTGGTAACTCTGATATTGAACCACCACAAAGCACTTAATAGCCAACTGTTAAAACCACAGCTACGGATTACTGGGTCAGAGATCTGTTCCAAAAAGTTCCAGACTATAAATGTATATATATTAACTTGCTTGCAGTGGCACGTAATGATCTATATTAGAATATTTAAATTGATATTAACATATTCTGTATTTATTAGCTGCTCAGAAAAATTCAGAATAGAATTTCTTTCACTTTGAAATAGTCATCTGTCACAGAATCAGTATTTTTAACCAGGTCTGTAGCAAACTGTGTACTGACAACTACTTTTAGCTCTCACCTTCTAACTATGCACACACTAATATTCCTTCAGAAATGAAAATGTAAACACATGCACTCATTAGAGTCTTGTTACTTACTGATCTGTACATTAGTCAGTGAATGATCGTTTTTAATAAAGAACTTGACTGTTCAGAAGGACACTGTTACCCATCAAGCAACACAAAGCAAACTACAAGTTCAGACATGATTTAGCCATATTCACTTCCTCTTATAAGCTCCTGGAAAAGAGAATCTTTCCATACGACCTTAATATTCCTACTATTCTGGATTTCTACTCAACACAATCTGAGGTTATTAAAATAATTTAAAATGGAAAAAAAATCAGGAGCAAATGCTATTCTCAACTACAACCTGGAGTAAACTTTTACACAGACTTCAACCATTTCCTCAAGTCTTTATGCAGAAGGAAATTTGGTTCTCTTACCAACACATTTTTGCAGGGTTCTCCACACTCTCAGTCCCAAAGACCTGTGCTAAACCAGTTACAGATAGAAACAACCTTAGGGGAAATGGTCTAAGCTACATTCTATTTACACCGTGTCTTTGAAGACATGCGTCTTTCAAGACATGCATTTAAGTGCTGGCTTCAGTGTCAAAACATTTTCCCTTTAAGAGTGATGTTTTGTAGAGAAAAAGAGCAGTCCCTGTAAAACACAATCACTCACGTGGTTACACTTAGTCCTGCTAAAAAATAAAGGCGAACAAAAAAAAATATGAGTCATGCATCATATTGGTTTAGACATATTTCTGAAAAAACTGCCCAGATGCCAACAAGTCTGTTCTGAAAACTATTGTAACTAAGGACTCTCATTTTACCACCATTTTACTTTATTCCCGAGTTTTCATCAATACATTCCAACTCAAATGTCTTTCAGTAAGACTCAAAAGTCCAGTTATTTTCAGTAACAGTAATGCCATTAGAAAAATATATTTTCATGCCATTGTGATATTTTAACAGCTTGGAAACTATAAATCCTCATTATTATGTTGATGCAAACACCCTCTCAGCTTTATAAATGATAACAAAACAATAATGTTGAAGGTAGGTGGTGAATGACTTGTTTCTGCTATGAACTCCTGCTCTGTACTTGCTCTTAGCCTGTCAGCAGTCCATAAATTATTCCAAGAACTGAAATTAAGGCACATTTGGCCTTGCTTTTAAAAACAGTTAATTTAAAGAATCTTCACAATATACTAACTTCCAAAAGATTGTAGTGTATTTTTACTGGAAGGGGTTGTGATGCAGGAAGAAGTGCACGTTGTTGGGAATCAACACTAAAAATAAGAAAGTGAAGCTAATGGGACCAAAATATTCACCTTTGTAATTTCAATCTTCCACATTGCGAAACAACAGCACCATATTTAAGACCTAAGGAGGATAAAAGGGTAGTGTACTTTTCCCTGAGTCTACCCAACTGTGTACCTACACCAAGAATTCAATGAGGCACAGCAGTATTTGTATCCATGCAGAAATCTACAGCAGGAATATGATAGTAATGACAAAACCTTTCAATTCCCTAATTCTTGTTCTGTTATAAATTTAATAAGAGCTGTGCCTCAACTGAAGACCATGGTTGTGCCATTTCAGTTACCAACAGCTGACACTTACCTACCCCAGCTGGAGTCAATGACAAAGTCACCTACTACACGTCAAGTTAATCCCAAACTCCAGCTAAACACCACAATATTTGGGGAAGCTTGTGTTGCTGATAATAATTAACTTCTCTAACAATTTTGGAGGATTATTTCCATTTTAAATGCAGAAGCACTGAGATGTAAGCATATCCAATGAAAAACACACAGGAATGTTTCCTACTGAAATGGCACAAAAAGTGATGGGAGCAAAGTAAAGAAGAAAATTAAAACATCACTTTGCCAGATCTTAAAAAGAAATTAAGAGATTCAGCAACAACCATAACCAATGACAATATTTTAACCAGTTTATTTTTCTACTTTATGTAAGAAATAATTAATAAGAATTAATACTATTAAAGTACAGCAATGGAGTGTTCCTCAAAGAGCTCTGTGTCTCATAAAATACTGCTGGCTCTTGAATTTGTCTCTAAGTTCATAGTCCAATCAGTGACATGACTCCAAACAAATCAATAAATTGCATATATATGATATTAAGGAACTGCTCCACAAATTCAAATATTATAAATCTAATAGTAAGAGTCTGCAAAGATTGAGAATCACATTGATTTTATATTCCCAATGAATAGACTTCAAATACATTCCGATTCATGAAAACAAAAGCACTTATCCAGAACTCCACAGCTAAACCCACTGAAATGGAACCATACATGATTTTTTAATGTAAAAGTTTTATCTAGATTATGTAAGCAGCAACAAGAGCACCAGGAGAAAAATCCTGCATGAAATTTGCAATTACACATAAATGTCTCAAAATACATAAATTTTAATTAATCTATCACTGTGCCTAAAACAAGAAAACCAAGACACGTTTCCAGTTGTCAAATCATGAATAAAGCAAAAAAAAGCAAGAAAAGAAATAGTAGGCTCCTATATTTGCCAGGCAGTAGTTGTCAAATCTCCATTCATTTCGTTTACATAATTTTCGGTCTCATTAAGACCTTAATGGAAACAACATGACTTCTTCCCCCACCCAAAGTGTGTTTTTTATCCCAATTTCTCTGTAGGCTAGTAAAGACCATATTTTTGAGCTAGCACTGGCATTAAACAAACCACAAGAGAGTCTTGTGAAAAGACAGGCAACGATTTTTGAGTCTATTTCATATATTCCCCTCTTTAATCTCAGCCTTTTAATCTTGCTTCAATCTAAAATAATTCCTGGCTCACGAGTGTCTCTGCTGCTTCATGCAGGGGGTGACTGACACATCCATTTGCTAAGACAATCCACTTTCAAAACTCTTCTTCCAGAGCCTTTTCAGTTCTTAGATCACCATCAGTGGAAATACTTAGGAACATGATAATTATACCTCTTTAACCACAGAATAGGAATAAGGCGACGTCACCTTCTTTCCTTTAGTGTCATATTTAGTGCCTTTGCTCTTCTTGGCTGGTGTAGCTCCCATACCCCTCATGAACCCTCTGCTATTCTCTTAAGAACTCAAGAGTCCTAACGAAGCCCTTAGGAAGTTTTTTCTGCTGAAGACAGTATTTTGACAGAGATGTAAGGGGGTGATAACAAACCTCTAGGAGTAGAAACCAGAGCCACATACAAATACTCTAGCAGGTACTGACAGATACAGTTAACAAGTACCCTTAGCTAAACTTCAAAAAAATCCCAAAACAAACCCAAAACTCCTAGCTGAAAGTTTCTAAATTTTCTAAGAAATTTGTAAGATGTTCAAACTTCTTCCACCCTCATTGCCTAAAACCTCAACCACCTGAACTCCACCTCAATATAAAAAGGTGACTGGAGGTTATGCAGCACTGTGTGTGAACACTGGACCAAGCTCCAACACAGGGGAACTTAAAATTGATTTTTATTTCTGTCTGTATTTTTGTAATATACTGCAATTTTACATATCAAAACCAACCCCCCTTATTATTTCAAATATCCTGATTTTAACAGAACTGTGGTTTATTTTTTTCTCGAGTGTGATAAACTGCTTTTTTTACTTTGCAGTGCCCACTTTATTTGCTCCATCTCTCCCACTGCAGTACTTTACTGTCTACTCACTGCTCATCTGGCTTATTTTCAAGAGGTCCTCATCGATGTTTTCTATCTGTAAGCAATTTAGGAAGCTATAGAGAAGAGGACTGGCTTGGGAAGATACTCCAATCATCTTTGCCCAATGGGAAATAATTCATTTTTTTAACTTCTCTGCTACTTAAAAATTAAATGCCCTTTTTTCTCAAAAACAAAACCAAAAATGAATCTTTGACAATGCTCAATGGTGAACACACATCCATAGTTTAAAAGTGAAATTATGCAGTGCTTCCATCTATGGATCAGCCATGCAGGTAAACGAATTTTTAAAAAATAAATAAATCCAAAATTAAAAATTGTAAGCACAGAGTTATTTTCAGTGAGGACAGCAAATGAATTATAGGCATGCTGGGTTTGAACTGGGAACTCACCATGGAGCTTTTATAGAAAAACATCCTGCTCCAAACAGGTAAGGTCTTCACGTAAAGGGGAAAAATGCACAGAAATTAGATGAAAACTTAATTACCAACAAGTACACTGTATATCATGCTATTAAGATTTATGCAGAAGGTAAACAAAATAATTTTTTATAACCGTTCATGATGCCCTGAAAGAGATGTAGACCTCAATATAACCAGCATGCTGATGCTCACAAACAACTGCTCAGGTGAACAGTCCCACTGCCACGGCAGCAGGAGCACACGGGGTGGGCTCTTCATGCACAAACGCTGCGACAAACCCAACGCAGCAGCTGCAAGCAGGACTGAACATCGAGCTCCAGGTTACACACAGCTCAGGTCTCCTTCCTGAAATCGCCTAACAAATCTGAGGCAAAAGCAGTCAAGAGCCTTGAACAGACATTAAAGTCAAAACTAACAGAAAAAGTAAATTAGCGTCAAAAGCCACAAAGATGCGGGTGTTGTCCATGAAACACTGAAGGTCTGAGTGGGACAGTTTTACAAATGTACTGAAAAGAGGAGAGTCCTAAGTAAAAATGACAGATACAAGCACAGCCTTTTAGAGAAAATTACTCAGACCTTTTCCTAGGACAGAAACACACCATTAAATTCAAAACCTTTAGCAACTCTATGACACAGCAATCTTATTCCCCCACTGCAAAGCTTGCATGGAATGCAGGAAAGAGAATTCTACCTTCTTCCAAACGTATCTGATGCTGAAAATCACCTGATACAGAGATTTGTGGCTTTGGCCACTCAACAATTTATCTACACCATGATTTTATGTTATTTTTTGTTCAAGTGTTTCGCACAGTCCACAGTTTTTACAGTGGCACCACACACCATTAATTTCAATGCATATTCATGGATATCTCCCTTATTCCATACATAACCACCCCTGAAAAAGCCCCTGCACCACTCTGACATTTGCATAGAATCTGAAAAGGAGGAACAGGGGGTAAATTTAGAGCTACTCACATGTTCAAGGCTGCTTTGATTCTCATTTGGGATGTAACATCACCCACAAAATTGCTGAATAATTGATTTTGTAAATTCCAATGTGTCATTTTTTCTATTTATACTCTGACACAGCAATAATTTCTGGCTAGTTGAAACAAATGAAATATTTTCAGGCAATTTTCAGAACTAACAGGAAAGGTCTATCATAGAGAGAAGTATAAAGCACTCAGCCATGTGTCTACACAATTAACAGGATACCAGTCTGATAAAACAGAATTCTGTGAACTAAATTTGATACAAGGACAACATCAATGAATAAAGACACCCTCTTAAAAAAACATTTTGGTGAAGGTACAAACCTAAGACATATTATTTGATACACAAAGGTGTAAAAATCCAATAAAGACCAGAATATTGCTGAAAAAACCCCACCTTATTTTTTATTAATAATACAGGCCAAAAAGATACTGAAAATCTTTTGAATTCTGTTTAACACACTAGCCTTTAACTGTTTGCATTTAAATAATTGTTTGGTTAATGCTCTGGGGAGAGAATTGTATGATGAGAATTGTATTGGGGGTTGGACTAGATGATCTTTTGAGGTCCCTTCCAACCCCTAACATTCTGTGATCTCCTACACAAAATCTTGTATGATGAAGAAATTCTAGTTACACTTCCAAAGACCCCCGTAGAGTCTTAATAAAAAGTATTCAGTGTGAGAGAGACAACTTAGCATTTCCTTTCTCTTCGTGACACCTAATTTCTTTTGAAATGACCATTTTTTTCCCCTAGGATATTTATATAAGCAATTGTTTTTCACTATTTCCTTCACACAGTATGGATGGTATGCTAACTGAGAGAGAGAATGCAGAAATTACAGGATAACCCAACCTTGAAAAGCCAGCACCAGATGGCTACGCTCAGTGACAGTAACAGAGTAATGCAAAAACTCACTGAGCTCTCACAGCTAGTGAGAAATTCCAGAGGAAAATTACAGACTGAGGAAGATTTATGATTCAAAATTCCAGCAGAATTTTCTTAAATTCTGTTCTGTTTCTGAGTTTTAGTGAATTGAACACCAAACCATTCTCTGATTTTGTGTTATCATGGTGAATAAAAACTATTTAAGCTTTCAATAAGCTGTGCAATACCCCCTTATTCCAGCCCTCATGGCTGTATGTTGCCATAGTGAGAATCCTTCCATAAATAGTGACATCTGAACAAAACCTAGTGCAAATAACTGTATTTCATATCAATTACAAATCATTACATACAGTAATGTATTTTATAATACATTACATGTATTATAAAAGCTAAAGGTGACATAAAACACGTCTGAAAAATGTGCCAGAAAAAGAATGTCTGGCTTCAGCACGCAGGAACTTTGCACTCTTTATTTTTGTTTGCTTCAGTAGTAGAACCTGGGATAAATTAAGCTCTCTGAGTCAAAATAAAACAAATGAGTACCAGTGATTTTCAGTACATGTAATATAAGCAATGAGAAACACTAAAATGATAAAATTGCATGAGACACTTTACCTATTTTTGCCCTTCCTTACTGGGGTGGAATGAGGGGTGGGATGAAGAATGGACAGTATCTTGTTTAGAAACACACTATCTGAATCCTTTGGATGGGAAAAAAGTAAGGATTATTCCTTTTCCTATAAGGTACATTGGATGTCTCCATTTGAACAAGACCCACCTAAGGCAGGTTACATCCTGGTGTTTCATCGGAGCTGTAATGAATTTGAGAATGAAGCATGATACAAATATAATGACCATATTCCTTGAGGAAGTTAAAACAAATGCTGCTGCCAGAGAACCCAACTTTAACAACTGTTTTTCTTTTGGGGCAATTATTGCATCTTTTATTTCCCTCCTTCCTATTACAGCTCATCTGTGTCCGCAAATTCTTACAAACTGGAAACTACAACTCATTCCATGGGCACAAGGAACACTTATAAAGCTATTGCAAAACACAAAGCTGTCTTCTAACATATCCTGATTCACTGCCCTTTATAGACAAGCATGAGATGGATCATACAGTTCTTCCCCTTTCAAATCTATAAGCTCTTTGTAAATGAGCAATGAATTAACCCATTCACCAGATTTTAGAGGAATTCAGCATTACTATTAAAATTTTGAGAGGGAAACTGAGGCACAGAAATACAAAGTTATTAAATCTAGGCCTTCTACTGCCTTACATCCCCCTAATTTTTAAAACATAAGATGCTTCCTTACTCATTAGCATTAGAGATGCTTTGGGAGAGCCTATCTGCTCCTCAGAATGTGCTGACAGTACAAACTCCAGGAAAGCAAGTCAGTGGGATGACAAAATATAGGGACCAAACTTAAATGCTTCAGGAAGGTGCAGAAATGACAATGAGAGACTTGAAATAACAAGGTAAGAAACACAGGGCAGGGAACAAGGAAACAACAGCGATGGCCAGAAGGGAGGCAATGCTCTGAGATACTTATTCTGAATACAATTTACATGCTCAGCACTGAGAGTTTAAAGACTGATCAGAAAATGTTCCCAAACCCCCACATTTACATGAGTTAAAAAAGTATCTGTGATGAATAGGGCAGTAACGACACAACTCCAGATTCTGATCTTTCATTCCCATAGGGTTACAGTGAACACTTTTTAAAAATTTACTGCCATTCCACTTGTCAAGTAAAATGACATGCTTTGCAGCTCTGCTTGAGACAGAGGATACTAAGAGCAGTGATCAGTCCTTTCAACACCTGAAAAATCTTTTGCTGTCCTGAATACTAGCAGGGGAAAAAACCCCCACAAAATCTTGAGTGTTTGGTTAATAAAACCTGCAAAATTTAATTAAGATACCTCATACCAAAGCAGCTTTTCAGATGCTAAAAGTAAGCAAATCAGACAAATCCAGAACTGCTAATTTTTCTTCGTCTTTCTTTTCACTGTTAGAGATGTGCTGCAACAGATTACATTTTTAATTCTTTAAAAGTAGCAACAATAGAAAAGGAATCTGCTTTGAGGGCCGCTGAACAGCAACTGCAAAATCCAACTGAGAGCGAGTTCGTCTCCTTTTCTGATCACTGCACAATCACAAGGTTAAGCAGCTGCTCCCAAAGAAGAGCCTTGTTTCCTCGGAGCAGTGCTTAAAGGTGCTGACCATGTAGGTGTAAATACATCTGTCTTTTGCCATTTGCAGTAATACATGCCTCCTCCACTTCTCCGAGTGAGGCAGATGGTCCCTGTCCTGTCTAAATATTACACTGTACAGACTTGCATTGCTATGTGTTTCTAGAAATATGAGGGCAGATGTTAAATATGTTAAACACACGCTTTGCCCCCTGGAGGTTTAAGTTAAGGCTGCTGTCTCAATTTGGTCATTTTAGGCATGCCAGGCTTCTTGGATCCTAGGCATTCCTCTTAAATCCCTGCTTTATAAATACAGCTTTTCAAGTTAATTTTGTGTACTTTCATCAAATATTTTGGATGCAGAACAAATGAAGGAAGCTCTTGGCTTAGCATTACACATCTACACGGGCTTTGCTGAAAACGATGATCCTCATTCATGAAAACTCTATTTACACAGCAGGGTATTTCTCATGACTGTTGTTTTCCCCCCTTACATAAGTCTCACTGAATATTTTAAATTTAATGAGTCTTAAAAATTACACAAAATACTAGGACAGGGAGAGTTGTGAGTAGTAAAATTTACTTAAAGAAAATCATGAATAGGAACCCTCTCTGAATATGTTTAAGATATTTAAGAATAAAACATTAAATAAAATAATGCAGATTTTGCAATAGTTGTAGAGAAGTTTGCTGGCATCATCACAGCATTAAGGCCACTGCCTCTGTTATGGTCACTGCATGAATTTCTGTTGTAAATCAGTTTTTCAAATCATCACCCCCATTGGTCCTACCACCCTACCTTCCCCTCGGCAGACTCTCAGACTGCTTTTTATTTCCTTTCTGTGTCTTGTCCCACCCAGCTCTAAGTGTCTATTCCACTTTTAGGAGTCTACTAAGTGAGCCCAGAATTACATTTCTGCCCTTCTCTTCCTGCACCCTTCAAGTCACTTTTTGATATTCTGCCCCTTTGAGGAGCTCCACAAAGCTCCTCCTGCTTATCCCCATGCACATCAACCTTTCTCTCATCCCACCTTCCCTCTTGTCTTGAGGTCCCTTCCCACCTTTCTATACTTTCAAAACTCTCCTGTTAGCTAGTGCAATCCTTTTCCCTCACCTGTTTAAATTGTAAGCAGAAAAAAAAAGAAGCAAAACCAAACAACTGAAATGTATGTGTGGAAGAAGTTAAACCACAACATTACCCTCACGCTGCTTCCTTACTGTTTCCTAAGTTCCATTTACAATTATCTATGAAGTTCAGGACTTATCTGCAGACAGCCTCTGTGCTTAGGGCAATGGTGTGTTCACAGTGCATGGTGTGGCTCAGCAAGCCCAATGAAATTCCTGTTTACAGCAGCGAGAGCAGGGCTGGATTGTTAGATAGACATTTATAGAGATACACATGTATATAGGTGAATACATATGTAAGCTTCAGAATCATGCATACTAAGTGCACTAAACAAAACAATAACAGGTTTAACAGGATGTCCTGAACACTCAAGCACAGAATATGGGAATTGCTCTGGGAGAGAGGGAATATCCGCAAGCTCTCGCCTGGAAAATAATTCCCGGTTCACGAAACACAAGGTAAAATTCACCTCACTATCCTGGTTTGAGCAAGAAACCACTGAAGCAAGCAAGACAGTGCCTGCACCCGTTTGCCAAAATGCAGGAAAATGTTATGAACCTGCAGGACTCTCAGTTGTTTTGTCCAACCATGTGCCATACTTGAACTATTTTTAAAAAAAAATATAAAACCATCTGTAAATTAACAGATCAACCAGATTTTAACTAGAAAATATTCAGGGATTTGAACAACCAAAAGGTGAGAGGGGAAAAAATTATAATAATCACCCACTAGCTTTATCTATTAATTGCAAAACCTGAAGATTTTAAATTTAGCAAGAGAAAAATATCAGCTGTCGAACAGTATCAATTAACTTAAAATTGTTACAGGTTATGAAGCTCAGAAAATCTTCTTAGTTACTACAACACACATATATTTAGCAGAGCTTTTCACAACAAATATTTTGAAGTGCTTTATCATGGCACAGCGAGAAGTACCAAAGTGCATCTGGCTCTGGAATGAAAGTCCACACGTGAATTTCATAGTACAGAACAGTCACTTCAGAGGAAAAATAAGGTCAAGAAAACAGCAGGATTAAGTTTTGTCTTTATACTCAACCTGGCTTACTGACTTTTCATTTCTGATAGTCCAAAATAATTTCTGCTTGAAAAGTTTGGAAATCAAAATAAACAAACTTTTTTTTTTTTTTAAAAAAAAAGTAGTAAAACCATAACTTATTCTGATTGAACACAGCTCTGCTTAATGTTTCATACCAATTCCTGGTGTGAAACTCCTGCTGTCAGCACACAGTATCTCCCATATGGTGGGCTGCAAAAAAATGACCCACTAAAACGAATACTCCTGAATTTTGAGAGATTTGTTTTCAGGTTTTGTTTACTTATCTGACGCTGGTTTTCTTTTCCTGTCTCNCCCCCCCTCCCTTCTGCTGCCATTAAATTACCATGTCATGAAAGTAAAATAAAGAATAAAACAAAGTATCACTAGTAACACAAATTATTTTTGTATTAATTATAAATAACAACGTTAAGAAAGGTTTGTGCAGACACACTTACCCTGTGCGTTTGGTGATGGTCCCTAATGTCATTGGCTGTTTGATTTGAGCAAGAGGCAACACCACAGTCAAACTTGGAAGAGGCAGGAGTCGAGGGTTCCCAGGATTATTGTTTGTGAAGTTATTGTAAGTATCTTGGCTGTTCAATTTACCTTGATGGGACAGAGACGTAATAAAACACATTACTGGAATTTTTTCTTCATTTATCGTTTCTAACAACTGCCTGAAATAAGCCATTGCCAAAATAAAGAAAAAAATAAAGGAATAACAAACTCCTATTGTAAGCAAAAACACATTTAAAAACGTCATCCTCATTTCAGGTAAAAAATAAATGACAATGGAAGCAACAAATATTTATTTTCACATATGGGAATAAGGTCCCCTTCCACAGAAGGGAAATTATTTGTGCTGCTGCTGGTTGCCCGACAGTTCTGTTCACCAAAAGTTTTCAAGTTCAATATGAAGAACAAGCTCTGTATT
>VZRW01003897.1:586018-598302 GCA_013398125.1 Aegotheles bennettii | reverse complement strand
AAAAAAAAAAAGAAAAAGGCAAGAAAGAAAGCGAGCAAGAATATCTGGAAGGGAGTTATTTTCCTAAAGCACCACATACAGTGTTGGCAATTGAAAGTCCTGAAAAGGTTGCTTTTGTTGTCTCTATGGCTAAAGGCACACATAATAGTAATCTGCTGAGCTAAGACTGGAGGAAAATAACAATTAACCATATGAAATAAAGCCATGCTCAACTAGATGTAAAAATCAACAAAGTATCCAAAAAGTAACAAACTTCATATTAATTCAAAAAAAAGAAGAAGAAGAAAAAAACCCCATAGGTACTTAAAAAGGAAAGAGGGAAACATAACAAAAAATCCCAACAACCCTAAATTTAGCTTGTTTCAAAGAGGTCTGTGCTGGATATACGCCCAGTTTAGATACGCTTTCTTACTTTCTGTATCATTCTGTAGTCACAACCTTTCATTCTTCAGTTAGAAAAGGAAACTAGCTACAAATTTCATGGACAGTAAAGAACGAAATGTGAAGAAACCAAAGAAAGAAGTTAAACAAAAAAGGGGCCAGTCTGTTTATAACAGAATCAAAAGTACTTTAAATAGACAAGCAACCATGAATTAAAAGGTTTAGATCATTAACTTGTTTTTCTGTGTTCCTATAATGCTGTGAAACGCTGGCTTTGTTCTTAATCAAAAGGGAGCCATATTGGGAATTAGGTTCCTAAACAACCGCTGCATTCTACACAGATATTATACAAATCCCAGGCCAAATCCATACAATCTGACTGAAGAGCAGCCACCTTTTTTCAAGGAAGAAAAACAGCACAGAAAAGGGTTTCTCACAGGAAGCTGCCTGAAAAGCTTTAATGGTACTTCAGATGGATTGAAAATAGGAAAAGGAAGGCGGAAAAATCTTAATGAATGTCTCATCATCCTAAAGAACCTCAATGCTTCCTTTACTCTTCTTTTAATACTATGTAACTGTAAGCTTAGGGGTTTTATTTGTTTTTTCTACAAAGTCCATAGACCTCTGCATCTTAGAAAAGCACAATAACAAAAATGATGAAATTACAAAGTGTATTTTGTGTTAAGTATCTGGCCTGAAGACTGGTCAATACGTTTTAAGAGAAATAGCAAGGCTTTAATGAATAACAAGCCAATTGAAGTCTCAGAGAGCAGATTTCATTAATAGTAATTTTCCTGCACCAACTTGGAATAAAAAGAAACAGGAAAGGCAAAAAAAAAACCCAAACCAAAAAACAGCTCAGTTTTAAATTAAGACTGAGATGCAATTAATTTTTTTAAGATTAGTTTCATAATGCATTCTTGGTTCTTGTAGAAAGCAGTATGAATAGTTTTCTGCATTATTGTCTAATTAGTTACTGTTGCATGTAATCAAGGCCTCTGAATGTGTTTCACTCTCCTATATCCACCATGAGCAACTGCATGCTTCCCAGCAAACAGCGACAGTGCCCACAGAGGGGGCTCCAAACGTCTGTAATTTGTTTTCTTTCACTTGTTAGGAATATAATGATTAACCATGAACTACTGAACCAAATGACTATGTTTTAACAGTCCTCT
The DNA here is from genome assembly GCA_013398125.1 of Aegotheles bennettii. Lineage (NCBI taxonomy): Eukaryota > Metazoa > Chordata > Aves > Caprimulgiformes > Aegothelidae > Aegotheles > Aegotheles bennettii. The sequence goes on along the minus strand of VZRW01003897.1, from coordinate 596,746 downwards.
TCCTCTCTCTCAAGGACATTTAATTACTCGGTGCCCTCTGCTCCTAACATCACGTCGTTTTCCATATGCAAAATCTTCAGTTGATTCAATAGAATATTTGCGTGCAGAGAAGCGAGGCATTTGCAGATGTCCTTCCTACACAAGGATGAGCTGCTTTATTCTCATACAAGTCAAGGAATCCCAAGGCATTTAAGGATACTCAGAAAACTGGAGGATTAAGTAATCACCTGGGAGTTTTTTATTAACTGTAGCAATAACATCCTACAAATTTTTAGGCTCACACATAGCGAAAGACAAAGTAAACAAAAAAAATGACTAAAGTATACAGACAGAACTGAAAACGTGTGAAAGAGATGCTGAATGAAAACATTCAGAGGTCAAGCATTTGTTTTTTAAATGTACAGCTTAATCTGACATATACAAAGGTCAATAAAAAATTAACTAAACCAGAGCTCATAATGCACAGCACTCCACATCACAAATATGATCAAAAATTCAGCTGTGACAAACGGAAAAGCTGTACATACCTAACACACATCCCAGTAACTATTGCCTGCCAATCTGCATTTTCTGCAGCAACTTTCAGTTGCTTAACTGCAAATAAATGCAATTAAAAGTGATACAAGTCAAAAATTAAAAGTTGGAATGCTACAAAAAGGAGACAATTTATTTCTGACAGTAAAGTTTTACTTGAAAATCTGACTACAACAACATTAAGATGGTGCAGATGAGAAAGGTTAAAGAAAACTGTGCTTAATAGAAGTAAAAATATTTGCCTTCGTTTTCACTATATTATTTTTAGTCATTTTTATGATGGAAATGTTCTATACTGTTATATCTTCATTGTATGTTGCCTCAAACCTACCAGAGAGGTACATGCTTGTCATCTTAACTGCATAGCCTTGGGGATCCAGTAAATGCACTCTTAGGACTAGGGTTGTTTCTTTCCTAAGCAAAACAATGTATTGTAAAAGCAAAAGCTGTATTGTGCTTTCTGAATTTCACTGGAACAAAATAGTGTCACACGTTATGCTTAATAATCCATTTAAAAACCCCATCATTTTATGGTGTTCTGTTGTACCCATCCAGAAACTGGATAAAGTCACTCTCCATTCCTCCAGCCCTTGGAAGCAGGAAACTCCTCCTGCAGTTAACAGGAGTTGTGTGTGCACAGGACGGCCGTAATAGGCCAAAAGAGCACAAAGAATGCAGTCAAGCATCAACATTATTTCTACAGCTCAAGCAGTTGTTGATTCACTGTCAAAGGACAAGCAACAAATAAGCCAATGTTTAAGTCTGCTAGAAATATGAAACAGTTTTCATAAAGCAGAATCCTGTACTTAAACTATCTTGCCACGTGTGGACAGTATATACTCGTTCTTGTAAGGAAATATGTATATTAATAAAGAATGAAACCCTGGAATTAACACTTCAAATAGAGTAGCTTCACTTAGCAGTGACAATTTAACTCTAAATGCTAGCTTGGTTGTATACTGATAGCTACACACAAATCACTTCCTATTGAATATTCAGGGAATACTTTCTATTGCAATTAATGTAGAGAAAACTAACCATCACCATCACAATTTCATGGCAAATAGGCCATCTCCAGAATCAGTCTGAACATTCCCAGCAGAGCATCCCAAGCAATGAGGCACCTTCCCTTGGTAGCTGCCAAGACCATGAGCTTAACAGCCCTCAGGACCACGTGTGAGGCAAGTCCTTTTGGTCAAGTATGTGCCTTTCCACAGGCGCCACGAAAGAGATTTTCAGGTGACAGTTCAAGTTCTGTACACAGAATACATTAAGGCCAGATGAGGCTAAGGTTTATTTTCCCTGTCCACATCCCACTTGCCTGCGCTCCCTCTCCGACTCGGACACATGCAAAAGGAAGCACTTGCATTATTTGCACTCAAATATTACAGACTCAAGGTCCAAATTCCTGATCACAGCTAAACCCAAGTTGAAAAAACTCCTACAGTTAATCCTAATTCAGCCTTTTAGAGGCTCAATTGTAAAACAACAGAAGTGTCTTATGTCTCAATTTCAGCTGCTGGTGTGTCTCTCACCGGTTTTACTACTTGCAAAAAGATGAGGATGGAGGATGTTGTGGCTCTGGTAGTCTGACAGCAGAGGTTTATTTCCAAGTGTAGCATTATACTGGATAAACATTGCCTACTGAGACACGGAGAACGGGATCTGTTAGCTCTGCCTTCGTACCTGTTTGCTGGAAGCCTGCAACAAAACTGCCACCCAAAACCCCAGCCACACTTTTCCAGACTTTTTATTCCTCAAAGGAAAAATGGATTAAGTTTGAGGATAAAAGTGAAGAGGAAAAAAACCAACAATGGGCTTTGTTGTCGGACAGAGGGAAGGGCTGCCGTGCCGGCCTGGCCGGGCTGTATTCCCCAGGCAGCCATCATTAACGGGCTCACTTCCACCCAGAAAAAAAGGGAGGCCTGAAAGCGCCGGACAAAAGAAATCCCAGCAGACAAAAAAAAAACAAATTAAAAGCACCATTATAAAACACAGATGCTATAAGGAAAATAAACTTCACAAGATTTACTGGGTTTTGACAAAGCCGGACATCTGTGGAAAAGACATCAGGAGCAGCTCCCAGGTACGGCCCGGCCAGGCTCATGTCCCGCGGCTTCAGCCTCACCTCACCCCCTGAGCACAGCCACAGGCACTCGCCATGACCCATGTACCTTATCCACTGCCATGCCAGGGTATTGCTAGCTGCAACTTTCATTCACCAGTATTTTATTTACAATCACTGTTAAACCTGTAGAATACTCCCAGGGCCTCAGCACGAGCTGTAAACATTTGATCAAATCACACATTTCTGAGTTTCTGAAGTGTATTTTGGGATGTGAAAGGAAAACGTGCTACACTTGTGAGCTTGTAACACTGTATAAAAAGCATTCAATCAACTGAAAGCAATTAATACAGTAAATTTGTCCTCTGCTGATCAACTAAGAGCCTTGACAAATTCAGGCCAGGTTTCAAATTGGTCAGGATTTGAACGGAGTACTCCAGGGCACTCCTGCCAGAGACCATCTCTGAGGAGAGAGGAAGAAAAACATCCTGATCTTTGCAGCTCCTAATGACACAAATACACATCAAAATGCAGCACAGCAGATATATTCCCACCAGCCCCAGGGAGCTCATCTGTGAACACAGCACAGTGCAGCCAGGGTTATGCGAAGAGACTTTCCTGGATCCTGAAGGAATTACGCTGATGCAGCCACCCTGATCACCCTACTGCTATTTTGTCCTTCTCTGTAGTCCATGCATGGTACCACCTTAATGCCATCAAATAACTCCTTACCCAATTTAAACCTGGCTCTACTACACCTCCACCACAGGTCCCAGACCCACACACAGACAACAGCCTTGGCCCGTCAGACAAAAAGGGAACTCAGTTACTCATAACTGACCTTAAAACCAAACCCACACCCTAACACCTAAGGGATGCAAACACCAATTTACCACCAAACTGAAAGGAAATCATTTTACCCATTAAATGTCCCCTAGCAGGTTCAAATGTATACGCTGTGTCTGCTCAGCCAAGTGTTGTGGGATCCCCTTTTGCATACAGAAATTCCACCCTCTCAGTGAGCAAAGCAAACAAGACTTGGCCCAGGCAGTTTTTCTGGTAGGAAAGCAATGATCATAAGGATTTTAGTTTCTCTATACACTTTACATGAAAAACCAAGTGGTGTTGAGCACCTCTCAGCTTCATAATAAAATGATTCTGTGTTGATTTTTTCCATTTTTCTTCCACTACTCCAATACAAAAAGCTCAGTAATGCAGCTTCATTAAAATTCAAAATCCACTTGATTAGCTTTTATATCTTACAATATTTAACAGACTGCATTTCAAAGCATACCACGTAGTCTACTGACATTAACACCATATATAAACAACTTTAATTTGGTAAATAAAACCGCAGTAACTTGAGGCTATGCAATCATGTGGAGGCCGAGCTGTAAGACAATGAACTGTGTTTGGCCGTTATTTCTGTTCAGTGTAACACTGGAGATTCCTCAACTAAACATTCACTAATCATATAATGCAAGGGAAATAAAATCCTTTTTAAGTGGCAGACAGAAAATAGCAGGAAAAACAGAAGTGTCGTGGATGCTGTGGTTTATTTTGCTTTGCTTTTTATTCAATACAAAAAGTTTCCCGGATGAGAATGGAAAGCTTCCCAGCTTCAGTTCCAAGACTTTCACCCTCGTTTCTGACCTTTTCTCAGACATGTTCCAGTATAATCTGTAATCTACTACATTCGGAAGAGGAAACAGCAGCGCCCTGGTGAGAAACGCTGCCTTGTGACCTGAATCGAGCACCCCGTGGAAGCAATGCTGGCTCGCACAAGTCGTTTGGAAGAGTTTGACAGACAAATTCAATAGCGTCCCGAGGAACACACTCAACACCACGAGCACTAATTACTGCCAAAGTGGGCTTTTCCTTTTATGTTTTGTTTTATTCAGTCAAACGCGTTTTATCTTTGTTCGCAAAATGTTACACATTTTCCTAGAAAAAGCCAGGAAACTAATTATTTTAGTTAACGATCACTTTTAAATGAAAGTTACATTGCAATTTCCTTGAATTGTATGCTACCAAATTTAGCCTCATTTCACGCCCTAATCCTCGATATTTCAAATACTATCAGACCCATTAAAGGAAGAATACTATGTATTAGCTACAGTGTGTATGTGTACATGATCTAGCTACTCAGAGCAAATTTTTGTCTCAGCTAAACTGGTGCAAGTCCAAATCCTATCACTAACTCGATTCCATTGAAATGGGTGGGAGAAAATAATGCAGGCAGTTGTTTTCATAATGTTTAAAATTGCTCAAAATTGAATCTTTCGAAACACAGCTGCACTAAATCTCGTGATTCTCCCAAGAAAGAAGAACTTTCTCTCTATTTGCATCCAATCAAGGCACGTGATGGTGACAGCCGAGCTCGTAAGGCAGAATACTCTGCCGAGACATGCAAGCGCCAGTCCAAGTGCCTCAGTCACTGATGAGATGGAGTCCTCTGCCTTCTCACTCAAGCTCCTTGAACTTTAGCTCTTCCAACTGCTCGTCAGCATCATCCACTCAAAATCTGAACATGGCCTCATAATACTCCTTTCCTCCTTCTGAAGTTTCTCCTTCTACTATTTTCAGTTTCAAAAACTTTGCCCCTCAGTTGTAAAGCATCCCACTGATACCTGAAAATCTCTTGTCCTTGGCAAAGGTTAGGAGAGAGAAGGAACTGCAGTGACCCCTCTGCCACCCGTTATCTCTACCTGGCCATTCCCCCTACCTCCATGTGTATTTCTTCTTTTCCTATGTGAAAAAGGAATTACCTTGACAGTCCAGAGGAATCAAAAAGGAGAGGAAGCCACTTCTGCCAGAACAGTTACAGTGTCTCTGGCCCCATGGCACATCTCGCCAGCAGCTACGAGGACATCCATAGTGTTAACTGCCTTGTGTAAAAAATACCTCCTTGAAAATATGACACAAATGTCTACTTCTTCCCTTGCCATTTCCCCTCCTCATTTTGTACAGATACTGGTTTGATGTGCTTAAGTTCCTCAAAGAGCTACACATTAAAGATGCCTTGAAGCATTTCCTTAGAAAACAACTCCTCCACCACCACACATCCAAGTCTGGCACAACAATCATCTTTCAGGACTTATTTAACTAAAAATATTGTTGGTGCAAAGCTCAAGTCCATTTATGGGCAAAACTCTCCTTGAAGTAAAAACAACAACAAAAGTTGATTGCCAGCTGTTGGCTCCAGGCTTTGCACAGCCATAAAGCAGGCGGCAGCAGCAACACTTCAGCTGGTTTGCTCCAGATGGTGGCTACCAGCAGAATCTGCCCAACTGGCCTTTCTGCTCTTAGGTCACCTCCAGTAAACGCCAGCCACAGGCAGGGAGGGCTCCAGACATTGCCATCCCGTTTGTACTAGACCTTGCACCTTGAACTCTTCACAGATTGAAAGACTGAGATTAGTTTCTTGTGACTACTGTGGCCAGAAGCCAGCTCTGGACCAGAATCTGTGGCTGCAGCTACCACAGCACTGGACTTGAGTTTGCAAACTCTTCTGAGGAAAGGACTGTGTGAGCTCAGACTCAACACTGCACTAATGAGGTTATCGCCCAGGCAGCTCCTAGGCACTGTGTAGGGACTCTGTTACTCCAATTTCTTGCACATGGGAATTTTACTAACACTGCCTGCTGGAGAATGATGAAGCGCTTGAGAAAACAAGTATGCATGACTGCTGCCCCTTGTCATGTCTATCAATCATAATTCATATCAACACAGTTTTGAATTCAAAGCCTTCTTTCACAGATGACTCCAAGATGCTTCAGCATTGTGAACTTTACAAAACTCGGGTGTCTCAAACTTCTCTTCCAAATGATACAGAATAAAATTGTCTCTATGAACTTAACTTCTTTTGTGTTGGGATGATACAATCAGGAAAACTGGTCAGCTTGTCTTAGATACCACAAGTGATGGGTCTGGAAATTTCTGAAGGACACCTCTGCATGCAGCTGTGCTGGGTGAGGAGATAGGGTTATAGCAGCCCCTTACCCAAAGGGCTTAGCTTATTAGAATTTAGTATTGATGATAAACTACACATTAATACATCTACAGCTTGTTTCCCCCCCACCTTTTTACCTATGCCTTATTTTCCCTGGCTGCAATAATTAGTACAAATATTTTAGCATCTGAATTCAGTCCAGGTTGAATACACAGTATTTATCCAAGTTATGTGAAAAATAAGTGCCTTGAGAACCACTGCATATGAGAACTTGGTAATAATACCCATGGATAATTATAATAAATGGCTTGTCTGAAACGCCCATAGAATAGGAACTGAAGTAAACCATAGCAATCTCTCTCCCTCTTCCACCCACCACCCACCCTGGGCAGCTCTGCTCTTTTACCCATGACCGTTAAGGATGTTTTCTGGCTCTGTGACAGCATCGTGACTCAGGTCATGAGAAGTGTCAAAGATGCATTTCCTTGAGATGGGAAAAAGCAACTGATTTTAACAGCCCTCAAAGACTAAGCAAAAAAGAATAAGCCAAATCAGCACGTTCAAGGGTAAAGATAAACCTTTTAAAAGATACAAGTATATTTTATTTCCAATCTTAACGCTTACAATTCTTTCCACAAAGTGTTTACATTTTTCAGACTACCAAAAAAGCACAGTTGATTTAAATGCCTTACTTAAAAATAATAAACTGAAAAAAAGACAACAAGGGCAGCACCCACTTACTGTGTAATCAATCACCGATCATATACACAGGGAATCTGATGGAGACCAAAGGCATGAGGGATCTGCCCTGGATTCTCTCTCAGCAGCAGCTGTGCCCCAGGACACCCACTGCCAGGGGAAGCAGAAGGTATTCGGGCTTGAACTCAGCAGGTCCATCAGATAAACTGCCTGTTCCCACCAGCTCTTGTCCCATTCCTTTCCCTCGATGGTTGCTAACACAGAGCTTCACATGCTCTCACCTTCCTTCATGCCAAACCTTACTTGTCATACAACACCCTCAACACTTAAACTTCCTCCTCTAGCTGATACAGTCTCTTGAAAAACTCTAGATTCTACTTTCTCACATTCTGATCAAACCTAGCACAGGCTTGTATTAGGTGAGCAAAGCTACTTTTTGTCATTTCACTGATCACAGCTCGCCCAAGCCACTTACATTCCTTGACCCAACAACAGGCTTCTGGATTACGCTGTCTCCCTGTACTAGACCTCTCTTCTCCCGACCTCATCCCAGCCTTTCCCCTTTTGTGCTTTGGACATCAACACCACTCAGAAAACCTTTCCTGCGCCACTCCTTCAGTGACCAGCTCTTTTCAGCTGGCTTGCTATTTCAAAGCTCAACCTTAGTGACTGCTTTTATGCTGATCACACTCATTTCTCCTTAAAAGACTGCCCAGCTGCATACAAGTGTATCTAGTTCTCTGCACAGACACATAAAGCATCCTGAGAAGTCATAAAGCAGTGAAGCACACTGCTTCTTGTGCATCACTAATATTGCTATCTATCAATTTCCAATTGGCAAGAGCTGCAAAACCCTATCAAACGCGATGGATAACCTGCAGGATGGCTTTATCATTCACCGTGCATGAGAAGGGAATACACTAGCCTGTGTTTTATATACCTGGTTAGCGGGTAAGATTTGCAGGTGGAAAAACTTCCTTTTACTGTCAATTAAGAGGAAGTAAATGAAGGGAAAACTGAAATAACAACAGAATCCCAAAATGTCATTTTATTAAGTCATTTTCAGAACAACACTTCAGGATCCAGTTACCGCTTCTCCTTGGCCCCCCTGCGGACACGCCTCCGACACATCAACACTTGACCCTATTGAAAATTTCTTCAGTTTGATGTTACCAAGACTGAAATCATCCATCTTGACAGGAAAACTTCAGTGGGACGCTCACATCTGTGGCAATGCAACTCCTCACTGCCTTCCACCTTCCGTTCACCTCGCCATCCATCTCTGACACCGCGGTCTCCTGTGCACTGCCGATTACTTCCCCTCCGCCTGCCTACCCACAGTCTCTCTGAAGCAGTTTGCTCTGACCACTGCGACAGCATTCGCTGTGCTAAATCACTCAGTCATATATTTTTACACTTCATATCTCAAGAATAGCAATTCCCTCCTGATACCAGGCTCCTTCAATCTTCAATTTATCTGCATACTCGCAACTTCTTTTTCAAATATAAAGGCAAATACACATTTGCCCCAGTCTCACATCCACACTGTTTACAAAAGCCCACTTCTAGAACACTTTATGTACAGACATGAACTTCCCTTGTGACAGAATTTATCAGTCTACTTCCCTACTTATCTGAAGGGAATGGATCTTTTCCTTCCACTTCAGAAACTATCCAAAATATACCACCCACTTCTTTCACCCCGCTGATTCTCCATCCATTACATTTAAAATAAAAAAAAAAGGCAGCTAAAAACACAGCTCATTTACAACCAGTAAGCTCCTGGCCAGTACCCAAACTGGTGCTTAGAGTCAGCTGTTCATACCTCTTCTCCCCTGCCCTACACGTGTAACCTAGGGGCTCCTAGGGACTCCTGCAAGCGCTTCCACAGCCAAGAGGCTCTGCATAACCCCAGGACCTTCCCAGAAGGAAGTAATGAGCTCTAAAACTCGTTAGCAGAAAATTTCCACCAGGTAGATTCATTTTTTTCCCCTGGTTGCCTTCACAATGTAATGAGGAACTCCAAATGTGAGTGTGGAAGCAAGGGAACCACTCCACGTCTGGGCAGCCCTTGCCCAGAGAGTGTGGAGGGTTGATAGGAGCAGCTCAGCTCATGTGCATTAAAGCAGGAGAAGGTCTGTTCTCATCACTGCTGGTTGGGGAGTGTTGTACCTCCCTTCTGCAATGGCCAGGCACACACCGGGGGTTTGCTGGGAGCCATCGCCGGGAGAGCAGCGATGTGCAACCGCCACGCAAATCCCCAAATAAAATCATCGCTCTGCAAAGGGACCTGGCAGCAGGCACGAGGATAAATACCGCTACACTGCCACACGGCAGCCGGCGAGGAAGGGANGGGAGAAGGGCACCCCCTGCCGGCCGCGGCGGGTGGGAAAACGGGATCTGGGAGAGAACGGAGAGGCCGGGCCGGGCTGGAAACGGAACCACCTGGAAGCAGGTTTAAATGGAAAAATAAACAGCCAAGTGTGATGCTGATGAGTGCAACGATTAAACAAATATCAACATTAAAAGTGCATTAACAAAAAATCAGGCTATTCTGCAGCTTCCTTTAGCGTTTCTGTACATTCATAAAGCTCTTTCTATAGATTTACAAAGCTTTCTATAGATTTATAAAGTCCTTTCTATAGATTTATGAAAGTCACTTTCTGCCGAGAGAAGCTCCAATTTCCAAAGAGAAGAATTAAAGCCTAACGGAGCCTTCTCACAGAACCATTCCCAACGCCGCTCGCCGCGCGCTGGAGTTCAGCTCTGGGAAGGCACTGCCCTCCCGTGCTTTACGTTATTCTACAGTTCATTTTCTTTGATACTATTTTTGCCTGCCTCTCTCCAAATAGGTGGTTTCTTAAGTGAGTGTTACTTAAAAGAAACCAATCTGTTTTTCAGGAAGGGCTGATGATGTCAGTCCTTTCAACTCCGCTTTCCCATCAGAATTCTGCTAGTAAAAGGGAGTTTCGCTCTGGGAAATAGTGAAAAGTAACATGAAAATATTTAAAGCATCTCAGACTGCATGTTTATCAACTTCCAGTTTCATGCTTGGACCATAATCACCCTGCGATTTTAACAAATGTAGGAAAAGCCACAGAAAACCTTCCTGATTTTAAAGATTAAAAAAGATTTTGCAACGAATATTAAAATATTTATAAAGTGCTAAATACAAGTCTGAATGCAATATATACAGAATAACACGGGGTTTGGTAATTCTGAATTTACGTGCTCCGTTTCAATGTAGGTATTAAATGTGAGACAGAAACAGTGTGCAAAGCTACACCACCCAAATAAGCACTGCAATCCCCAACAAAATGACAAGACCAATTCAGAGAGTAGCATATTATTATTGACTGGTTTGAGTAGGTGTGGGTGTGTAGCTCTAGGTCCAATGTGTGCATAACTTACTGTTCGTTCTGATCCTGGGAATTCCTGCAGTCAATGACAGCAAAACTCTCCGAGTGCAACTACAGAC
>VZRW01003897.1:484596-585915 GCA_013398125.1 Aegotheles bennettii | reverse complement strand
GAGGTCCCTTCCATCCCCTTAGATTCTGTGATTCTGTGATTCCAGTTTCATGCTTGGACCATAATCACCCTGCGATTTTAACAAATGTAGGAAAAGCCACAGAAAACCTTCCTGATTTTAAAGATTAAAAAAGATTTTGCAACGAATATTAAAATATTTATAAAGTGCTAAATACAAGTCTGAATGCAATATATACAGAATAACACGGGGTTTGGTAATTCTGAATTTACGTGCTCCGTTTCAATGTAGGTATTAAATGTGAGACAGAAACAGTGTGCAAAGCTACACCACCCAAATAAGCGCTGCAATCCCCAACAAAATGACAAGACCAATTCAGAGAGTAGCATATTATTATTGACTGGTTTGAGTAGGTGTGGGTGTGTAGCTCTAGGTCCAATGTGTGCATAACTTACTGTTCGTTCTGATCCTGGGAATTCCTGCAGTCAATGACAGCAAAACTCTCCGAGTGCAACTACAGACTCTGACTTACTGGTGGTGCAAGCAGTAACAATAACAACACACTGCAAACTTTAATTTGCAGAACAAAAATAATAAGAGTTATTAAGAGCTTTCAGTCTTTCAAGTAAAGCATTACATTTGATGATTCTATGGATTTTACAGCTAAATGCTCCTTTCTATTCACATATAGGCGTCCTGAAGAGGGGATACATTTGTGCAATCAGGACAGTTCTGTTTTAACTACTCATCCATTAATCCCCACAGTGTACCTGTGAGACAGGTCAGTACCATAAACCCCAAGTTATACAAGTAAAAAGGTCACATAAGGCCGTATTATACCATAATGTTCAGCCCCACAACCAACTGATGTCGTAATAGTCTTATAATAGTAAAAGCCCATAAAAGGATCCCAACCTAACTCAGATATTACTGACAATGCACTCTGGCAATCCAATGGAATGACAAAAATACAACCCTGCTGGATTAACAGAACAACCCAAACAAAATCTGCGCTAGCTATAAAAGGTGCAAAGGAAATATCTCCTTATCATCCTCTAGTTAACAGTTTATTTCATTCTGCTAAAAAGAACAAAGACAACCTATGATTCATTTGGAAATGAAATCAGCAAAGGCTTACACTGGGTGAGTAAACAGTTCCTGGGGTACTCGGAACAAAATGTAAATAGATCGCCTTGCTACTATATACACAGCAAACAGTTTCATTTTGAAACCAGGAGCTAAAAAACAAGTGAGAAAAATATTACAGAGTCTGAACTCTGAAAATATTTACAAGAACAAAAGCTAATCACCACTTAACATCAATAGGTTACAATTGCTAATCAAAGAGGAAGATTACAAGCAAGAGGTTTGCTCGCAGAAGTCCGGTCTTTTGGCCTGGGGTTGCAGCAATGCTATTGTAATGTGAAAGAAATATTAGCAGAAGGATTAACAGCAGTTTTTCTAACTTAGGGCTTATCAAAACTGTTCTAGATTGCAAAAGACATAAAAGGAAAATCACGATGATTCCATACCAAAAAAATCCTCCAGAAATAAAACCAGTTTATTGCAATCTTCTCTGACTCTGCCACTTAACCTACAAGTCGTGCCATGTAACGGTGCTCTCCAGGACACGAGCTCTGGGTTCATTTCCATTATAATCAGCTGCATTTATAAGGATGATTAAGGAAAGTAACAGATACTCTTCTTGAAGAAAACTACAAACTTCAAGTAATTAAACACACTGGGTACACAGAGATTATAATTCTCGCTGCACAGTAGAAAGCTGATAGACAAAATCAGCTGAATAGAATTCACCAAGGGTAACATAGCAAGTTAAAAGGAAAGGAAAGAATTAAACCCAGAACTGCTTTCTTTTTTGTTTGGAGTACCAGCCTGCTCTCCTGCCACCAGACTGCCTTAACTCCTCCAATCAACAATAATTTAACATTATAATATGATAAGCAGCTGTTACAATCTGAGTAAACACATCTGGATGTGTCATAGTGAACCCCTACAGCACTTCCCAGCCTGTTTCAAGCCCGATGTGCTGAGCTCTGTACAATGATGAGAGAGAAAGTAAAATGGTAGATACAAAAATGTCTCCAAGGAGGAGGAAACTCCAGCTCACGTGTTGGGTGCCTTCCAGTGGCATCAGCCAGAAGAGCATGGCTCCGGCTCCAGCCCAGCGACGCAGAGAACTTCGTTTAGAGAAATCCAAAGAAAGGAGACAGTACAGAGGCTACTTCTGAGACAATTTTGGTTCCCTTATTAATCAAGTCACAAAAACGTTCCTTTGATTCAGAAATCTCACAAAGGTTCTCTCTACAGCAGCAGAGATGTTCACTATAAGAGCACATAGTTGAACTTTCACAAGCTATTCAAATCCTACTCATAATTAGGGAAGAGAGACTGTTCCCTGCCATTTTTAATACTCGCGGGCTGGAAATGAGCTGTACCAAACTGCCATTAAACCTTTCACTTCAATGGAAGCTGTGACTTGCTCTTATTAGAAAGGAGGAGCAAGGATGCAGCAAATCCTGAATCCAAACAAGCAGCTTCCAGTACAGACCTCATCAAAGAGAAGGGTGAAAAGAACAGCAAAGACAGAACTGAAGCAGCTGGGACAATGATGATTTTTGAATGATCTATGCCATCAACTGCCCATTGCCTAGTTTCCAGGTTTCTCCTCAAACAGTATTTATTGTGGATATCCAGATGTGCTTCATAATTGAGGCCAACGAGCAATGAGAATTTTAGGTAACTGTGTTTGAATACAGACCAGCTTACTGACCTTGTGCTAGATGAAAACAAAACCTGAAACCTGAAGACCCCAAAACTTTCCATTTAGAGTGGAAATTATTAACACATCTGTGATAGCACAGTTTACTTAAGGAAGTTGCAAAACTAGAACCACCTTTCTGAAATATTTATGCCTTGGCTCATTCCTGTACCTGCCTACGTTACATATTTTTGCTCAATACCTACAGCACCTTATTTTATGAAACTGATTTTTTAGTGGCACAAACCACACAGGCAAACAGAATGAACCAAACAAACCCTTGCAATCTCCAGTGAAATCAGTGTTTCTGTTGTTCAGGCTGTTAGCAAATACTGCTGAAATGTGAAGCTGGAAGACTACGAAGATCTTCAGGCCAGCATCTCCAAGAGGTATTTAGGAACCAAATCTTTTTGAGTCAGGCAGCTACACAGCAGGTACTGAAACATCTTGGAGAACGTGGGCATTAATGACTCAAGGGGAAAGGTTTCTTGACAATGTAAATGGGAGGAAAATAAGAAAACCAGGGATTTACCGTGGAGAGGTGAGCCAGATGGGCTGCTTGACAGGCCTGGAACAGGGCTGCAGCGTCCTCCTTGCTTAGATGTCAGCTCTTGCTCGATCTCTTCCAATCCTGCACTCTTCTGGAACCGGCTCATGCGATTCACCACCCGGGGGGACATGTGTGTCCGGACACAGGGCTGGCCACCGTAAGGGTTGATAGGGAAAACGTGGGACGTGCCACGAAGCGTACTGACCACCACCCAACGACAGTCGTGGCTGAAGGAGATATCCTGGACCTAGGAAACAGAGGAGTGAACTTGAATTTTTGCATATATACCAATGAACTTAGCATTCAGTATATATTCAGTATACAGTATAAATATAAGCCGCAGTATAATCAGGATATAACCAATCCCAAAGTTTGTGTACTTTTCAAGATATTCTGAGATTTTTCTTTTCAACAGGCCTGAACTTACAAAAACAAACCATGCTGCAAAGTACTACAGAAAGCCACAAGAGCTTGGTGTAATTTTCAAATAGAATTTAGTTCTAAAAAGAGCTGGGAAATAATTTCAATACCATGTTTTGTTATTTGCTTGTTTAGTTTAATTTTTAGAGATTACCCAAAAAGGGGAAAAGGGAGGGATGAGAACAAGAGTGAGTTCACCACCAGGCTGATTACTGGCACTCAAAACTGTATTTTAAGTCAACAGAAATACCCTGCTGCCCTATGTAACTTAACCAACCAAAAATCAATAACGGGTATTTTCAAAAGCTGTCTATAATGGTCTCTAATCCTGCTACAATCAGTTTAGGCCCCAGTGGAACTACCAATCAGCCAGGTATCCCTGGACCTAGGCTCTTCTTTGGTTTTAAAAATTTGTCACGAAGAAACTGACAACTTTGTCCATTTCTCTCTATAAAACCACTCAATTTTACACATAACTATCTTTATTAATCAGCTACTTAAGTTTCATGAAAGATCCCAGTTAGATTTCTTTTATGCATATGACTACTTATCCACCACTTGAGAAACGCAAGTCTTATTTTAGCTTAAAATGGTCAGACTTGAAACAAGTGTAAAAATACAGTTAAATATTTTCTACCATAGTTACTTCATACATAGATCTCAGATACGAAGTCCAGAAGGATTTCATTCTCTTTTAAGTGTGCTTTACACAATGCTTTGATGGAAAGCAAATTCTTGTTCCTGAAGGAATGCTTTAAAAGAGAGATTAAAGCTTGTTTCCAATGCTGTACTGGCAGGCAACTCAAGAAAACAAGTAGTCTAGGTTAAAATGATTTATCATAGAAAAAAAAATCCTAAAACTATTCTTACAAAAATGTTTTTAAAGTTAAAAGCTGACTAAAAAGAACCACGTATGCAAGTGGGATTTAATACAGCAAACAAACATATAGACGAAGGATTAGTTTTCATTATATTATTAAACAGCATAAACTAAATAAAATTCTTGAAGATTTCACTGAAGCCAGTTTTACAATACACTAGGTACACTCAAATTGGAGTAAACACTGATAAAATCTTGACAAATATTCCAGAAATGCACTCCGGTGATTCCAGACAAAAGCAGCAAGTATTCATCAAAGTGCAAGTTTCCAACCGAGCCCTGAAGCCTTGGAGATAAAAAAAGGATTTAAAGTCTTGTGACTTGTGACAAGATATTTGGCTGACAGACTGTCATGACACAAAATGCTTCATCAACATCACATAGATAAACTAAAAAACAGCTCTATACACCTGCTCTTTTCAGTCCTGGTGACACCCGAGTGATCTGCCAGCAACACAGCCAACCAACCTCCCCAGAACCTGACAGGTTTGGCACTTTCAGTGATTTTGGTAGTACTGACATAAAGTCGCAGCACTTTGGGCTCCTCCTTTGCCTACAAAGTGTTTCACCTTAATAGATTACTCAAAAAGGATTAGAGACCCCCCAGGGATTAACAAGAGCCAAAAAAAGAAACCCCAGAGCTGTGGAGTCAGAGAAAAACTATGGCACCACGATTATTTAAATATTTGCTGTTTGAAGAGGCAATCCTTACCGGTCCAAATCAAATGTAAGAACTGTGTAGAGATTGCCATTCTCAGTTACAACAGAAAGATCACTAATATAATAAAATCATTCAGGCTGTTGGGATGTAATCCCAATCCTATCAAAGGCCCTGTTTTCTAATTTCTAACAACACAAAGAATGGCCATGTTCGATGTGACTCCTCTGAACACATCACTGCTTTCCAAATATTTGGTATTCATTTTAGATCCAGCTTCAAATTCCCCTCCTGATCTCCAAAACCATCTCTCTGTCCCAGCCTCGAGAAAACAGCTTTTCTTTTCCTTCCCCTGTGCTGTGCTGCTCGCCTGCTCCACGCCTCCAACAAAAGCTATTTGACTCTTGCTCTATGGTTTCGTGCTCCTTGCAGAAGAGTGTTGTCCCCTGAAACCACAGCTATCTGGAAGGGACTAGCCCCCTGCGAGCTGACACCTCGGAGCAGTATTTACAGGACACACTCGGGCTGCCTGTGCCTCTTCAATCTCTCCCGTCCTGCACTTTTAGCTGATTTCACAACCAAACTCTTTAAATCACTGCTTTCACCACGTTCTCTCCCTTACGTTATTTGGTAGAGCATTTTTAGAGGATGTTTCTATGAGATGATAGAGAAAAAAATTGTATTTCACTGTACTGCATAACAGAACTGTCTGTGTTTCTATATTAATACTCAGCTTCTATATTAATACTCAGTTTCTATATTAATACTCAGTTTTCAGTACACACCCTTAGGATTACGTTGTTTTAAAAACACATACAACAGCCCCGGCATATGACAACACAAGCCAAGAAACTGGGAAACAATCATTGCAGGATGTTTTTTCTCAGCGTAAACATTACACAGAAAAAAGTATTCCTGATCTCCAGGAAGAAAGTTTGGAACAACTTAATGCAAAATGCTCTCTTTAAAATAACAATCACAAACACTCGCTGCAGTTGGAGAGGGGGTATCGTGGTTATGACTACTTAAAATACGGCTGAAACCACAGAGGCAGAGAACAAACAGGTTTTTAAGACTCAGTAATAACAAGGAAAAAAAGTGTTGACAGATGAGCGTGGAATGAATTAAGATTTATGGGAATCCAGCTATGAAAGCCTACTCAGCAGTGACAAAGTATTTTGGAAGCTACCGTTACACGTGCAGTAATTCTACCTATCTCCAACAGGCTCAAAAACGGCCTCGTTGGTCTTCCACAGATAAATGATGAGCAGCAGTACAACAGACAGTTCAAGGAGGTAATTCAGAGAATATTTCCAGTTTATATCAGGGCATGAATTAAACACATTCCTATCAAACCAGCATAAATCCATCTGTGCAATACAAAGGAGCCCTAACTTTCCAGTAGACCAGGAAGAAAGCAGTGGACGGAGCTGAAAGGAGAATGCTCATCCTGGCAGCCTCAGAAATTACTTCAAAAAAATCAGCTGTGTGTGTGCTCATGGAAAAAAAATATATAAATTATCACATCAGACTTGCTGTTATCCACCACACTGTTACTGCACATTACACAGAGTTCTTGACTGCTTATAGTATAAACAAACTGCACAGTGGCCCATTAGTGGTTTTCAAGTTTATGCTAAGCGTTGCAATTTATTGCTGTCCTTTAGGTTAATGTACTATTATTTCATGTATTTATAATATATTTCTGGATTTGTTGTTAATTATGATGTAATGTTTAGATACCAGAGATCAATCAAGACCCCATAGTGTTTACAGATGTATGTTAATAAAGTAGAAAGTACACTAGATCTCACAATGCAAAGTTTATTCTATAGCTCAAGGTCAACACCAGATTTAATACTCATGTCTGTATTTCAAAATTTTAGCTGTCCTCTTCTGTCTGGGCCAGTAAAGACCTGAGATTTTGTTTAACTTGGGAACCCCCAGGATATTTTAAATTGCAATACTAAATACTTTTGTGGGAACATCAGTGCTTTCTCCTAGCTTTATTACCATGACCTCCTCCTAGTTTGTGAGTAGTTTGGTTACCTAAGCTTCAAACTACATTTCTTGCATATCCAAAAGTCTCAGTGAAATCCCTGGGTACTTCAAGGTCCTCATAGAGGACCAAAGCCTTTTCTGACCCAAAGGAATGCACTTAAGACAACCACAGAATGTTGTAAGGATAACAGAGACAATCAGAGACAATCAATGTCTTGATTTTTCTGTAGGCTTTAGCATGATTCGGAAAGAAATCATCCAGTACTTCAATGGAAAGGAAGTAACAGTCTAGGGAAGGTTTTCTTAACAGCTGCTAGGGAAGCAATCTTTCAATACACTTGTATCAGGCAATGAGTACTCCATCTTGTAGCTTCCTTCAGCTTTATCATTTCTCTCACCTTCACCATTTGTTTCTTGCAGCCCTTTCCACCAAAGCATTCACTTCTAACCTCCATAACGTCTCTTCAGTCTTACACTGTCTTCTATTCTCCTTCAATTACTCCTGTGCTTCTTTTTAACTTCCACTATCCTAATTCCCTATGTTTCAAACACTATGATACAAAATCCTCTAGAAAATTGAATGAAAATTTAGGAGCCACATTCAGAGCCTGACCCGAGTGAGACAGAAGAGTAATTTCATACAGGGTCCTACAAGGACATGTCATGTGTCAACAGCTCTACTGAGGATCAGCTTTCAAGACTGTACAGATCAAAAAATGATTTCTCATATTCTGAAAATCTGGGTGCAATTATCTGAACCTAAGGCGTCAAAGCTGACATACATTTTCTTATTTTATATAATGTTAAACTATCCAAGTTTTGGTATAATTTTTTCCTTATTCCTACAGATTCTACAAATTTCAGACACAATGTTCATTAGAACATATTCACCAAATCAATTTGAAAAATAATTCAAGCCATAACTGAAAGAAAACACAGCAGAAGTAAGGGCAGCATTTAGAAGAAAACTTCTTTTAAAAGCAGTTGATTAAAATGGGAGAGTCGAGAAATGGCTGATTACACAAAGCAATCACACGGACAGGCAGTGACCTTGTTTACCACTGCTCCTGGGAATGACTGACAGCCCAGACCCAGCCTCTATATTTCAGGGTTTCTAAAAGTTAATATTGTACTAACTTGCTGCACAATGCTTAAATGTATATTACCACTTACTTTCTTAGAAAGGAGAGGAAGCTTTACAAGGCTATCATGTACCTCCTCGGGCAAACCCACTCCTGATGCATGTGCATAATGCCAGAAAACAAAGCTCACAACACCGAGCCATGTATTTTCACAGTAATTACAAGAAATAAATATTAAAACACTCTTTGATCATCCTAATGTTCTCTTGTCTTTTCCCTAGTGCCTCTTTTTCAGCTGGAGCGAGTTACACCAGGTACAATACAGATATTCTGCATTTCAGTGCATTAATTTGAACTTCAATAGTGAAGTGAAACAGCAATAAAGCATGACTAGCATTACTGCAACAGGAATTTAAACCAGTATCATGCACACTGTGCAGTGTCACAGAAAAAACATACCATTATTTAAAGGACATGACTTAAGTATTTAATTATGCTGTGCAAGGTGATGGCAGAAATAGAAAACCAGTATCATTGAACAATGAGAAAGAGCAGCAGTCAAAACAGATTAGAAAACTGGTCTGTATTTTAATTTTTTTGGTTGAGAAAATTAAGAAACACAAATGAAAAAATAATAAAATCATCGTCTACACAGTATGATTTATCAGACCCATCCAGACCCAACTCTGTCTCCCTGAGTCGTCAAAACTGATTTCAGTTCTGTGTAAAACCAAGGGCAGAACCAGGGCACAGTGAGACATTCATGCAAGGTCCTTCAGCCAGAGTAGCTGCTCTCTATTAATAACTGAAACTGCCAACACAACTCTGCTCAGAGCTCCATCTCCTCAAGATAGTTGAGCTACTTCTAATTGCAGCAGTTTCTTGTTGTCTGCTCTCATCAAAGACTGATAAACTTCCCTAAATCAATCTTTACGATTTCTAGACTGTCCCAGACTCTTTCCTAGGAATAAGAAAGTCTGTCATCCAGAGACTATTTCAATAACTGCAACTACTTAACTGTGCCAAAAGATGGAAGAAATTTCTATTAACCGTGGAGGTTTACATCAAATGTTTGTCAACTATTCCAGAGTTTCACTGCCCGGACACGGTGCGTGACACAACCTTGGACACCCGCTATGAAATCATGTCCCAAAAACCTCCACGCATTGCCCAGCAAAGCCTAGCATTGCCCATGGCCTGTGGCAGCTCATGCTGGAATGGTTTTATCATTCCCTTTGTTTACCTGTGCTGGCTGAAGTCAGTTATAACGGCAGCTTCAGTCAGAACAACAAAAGTCTGACAGCGTAGAAGATTACAGAGGCCCCTGGCCAGCAGCCCGCTGATGCTATCGTTACGTTTATTTGTCCTAGGTTGAGATAATACTGTTTTCAGGGATTTTTTTTTTCTGTTTACAATTTCAGATCAAAGAGAAAGGATCATCAGGTGACAGTCTAACTTTCATCTGCTTCCTCAGTTCAGAACATGCTATACCTTTATTAAAAACCTTCCAAAATGCTCTTGGATAAAAATACGGGTGCAACAAGTGTTGACTTACAACGCAAGAGCTGTAGGACAAGAAAATGTATCCTTAACCAAAATGTGCACTGCATCCACATGCACATTCCTCCCCTTCACAGCTGAATTGTGCAAGCCTGGATTCTCCAAGAGCTTTGGTCCTCCCTCTGGTATGGCTGAATACAACCAGCACTTGCAATGAACCTTCATTCTGCTCTGCCTAATGTCAAGATGCTGATGTCCAAGAAAGGAGACAAAATCCCTATAGATCCCTTTCCAACCAGTGTCTCTATATTTCAGGAATGGTCAGGGAAAGGTAAGAACAGACTTCCAGACTGAAATTTCTCAACCCCAAATCAAATCAGAATTCGTCTGGAATTTAAAAAAATAATGCATGATGGAGCATAAATTATTTAGGTTTATTAAGTCAAAGTAACAGTATAGCTAATACATCTGACTCAGGAGAAAGACATGTGGGGGACTTTGAGACACTGCTTGATTGCAGCGAATCGATCAGAAAACACCATTATTAAATCACAACACTTGCTGCTTTTTCTTTAATATACATTAAGCATGCAGCTTAATCCATTTAAGATGCTTCTGTGTACAAATGACAGAGGGGACTTCCTGTCACCTTCTCTTAAGAGCCAGATGAGCAATACCAAGCTATTGCTCTGCCCTCCAACCACTAAAGACAAGGTAAAACAGAGACAGGGAATTCTGTCCCCCTGCAAAGGGGGATACTCCAGGGCTGATATTCCAAACTGGGTGAGATTATAATTCAAACATTGTCTTTACACCAGATATACCTGTCAATATCTGGAACACCTATATATATGGTACCCACACTTCTGCTCTCAGAGCAAAACTGGCATGCCATGTATTATACACTGCAGCTCCAAGGAAAAATCAGTTTTACAGTGTATTCCATGCAGAGTCAATTTGTGGACAAGCAGTGATCCTGTACAGGGAACTCCTGTGTGTCCAGCAGCTCAGACACAGCCATGCAGACAAGCACGTGAAACTTCTATAAACATTACCAATGTAACAGTGCTTTGTCAAGGAACTAAATGGTCTTATAGTATCAGTAATTAGTATTGGCAAGAAACATGCTAATGGATCACACAGCAATAAAAGAAAAATCATGCATCAGACTGAAAGAAGGCTATTTTGGGAAATGTGATGAAGATCTATTGGCCAGAACCTCAGGTATGAAAGCAGATGATTTCAGTGTGGACATTAAAATACCACATATAACAAGGGCATAATGATGGTGATTAAACAATATGTAATGGGTACCAGCTAAACAATTGTTGACACTGATAATCACTCATGTCCATCAACCCAAATTAGAACTTTTTATAGCTTCAGTACAAGGTGACCTTTAAGACCGTTGGCCTTGAGTCACAATTAGCTTTCAACCAGGGGACAAAAAAAAGAAAAATGTCTGGGCACAAAAGTATAAATACTATTCTAACCAGGAAATAAGGTGCAGAGGCTTCCAGTGTGTGTCTCAGAATATCTGCATTGAAAATTTTAAATGGAACAGTCTCCATGATTCTCGCCTAATGCTACTCATACAGGAAATTTTGTGAACAAAAGAATAGCACCACATACTACCCTTGTCACTGAACAACTAACAGAACTGTTATTGCAAACGAAAAAGTAAAACCATCCATATTATGTAAATATTTTAAATGACAGATGTGTCTTGAGAATCACGGGTACCAATGCAATATTGTTGCTGGGAAGTTTAATTATCAAGGGAGTTGTGAAATCCATCAATACGCCTCAGACTGGTTAGAATTTTCTCTATTTTATACCATTCCAAAAGCTATACTGTTCACATCCCAAATGAAAACTATGTGGCAAGCTAGGAAAAAATTTTACTATGTTGATTCTGAGAATTTTAATGCAATGCTTTCACACAGATGCTAATACTACATCCCAAAAAAACACCTATCAATGAAGGTTTATTCTCAAAACATGTTATGTTTGGTTTCCAATGCATGCCTTAAAAACAAATTTATCAGCTGTAAAATACAGAAGAACATCTTTGTTCCTAGTGACTGGAGTCCTATGCTTTGGTTTTCAATATTGATTATAGGATATTTCCTATTTTTGGTGTGAAAGTAGAACAAAAATAACTCTTAAAACATTAAACACATTATAGTACATGCTCAAATAGATGATAGGGTATATGTATATGCACAGATCTCAGTGCCCTTTATATCATTTATAAAAATTACTAGTAAGTACTATATATATTATCCAATATGGATAGTTTTTTCCTCTCACTTTCCAGATTGGTTATTCCTTCCTATAGTAAATAATTGCCTATAACAGTAATTACACTTTTCCAAATGGGTAGCAGCAAAGCTTTGGAGTATTTAAACCACCAGTAATTTAAGTTAACACAGATTGAAACATTATCAACCACTACTACCTTAAATAAAGCTTTCAGATTCTACTTGTTACAAAGGTAAGGCAAAAAAAGCTTAAGGGAAATGGCACAACACATAGAAAAAAATGGTTTGAAGAAACTAGAATCATGGTACCACAATAATCCAAGCTTCCAGTGTCAGGGTCATAATCACAGTGCCCAGGGCTTCTCTCTGTCACACCAGTTTACATCTGCCAGACTGTCACAAGTCTGTGCTCTCGGTGTATAATTGCATCAGCAAGTGCAAGACTCATTTCTTACCCTGTAGTGACATTTTTATTTATGTATTTAAAACAGGTTCTTCAACAGTTACTCAGTGCTACAAAGGTGAGGCTCTCCTGATGCCTAAAAGCATTGCAGTGAAGGATTCGAGCATAACACGCTGTGCTGCGTCTGTCTCAGGGCTGCGAGCTCAAGTGATCTCTCACTCTTCTCCACTTTACCAGCAAATCGACTTAATGAGCATTTTTTAAAATATTATTTCAGACTTTCTCACCCTATGCTAATCTAGCCTGATTTAGTCTTCCATCTTGAATTTTTAAACTGGGAAGTTAACTGGTATCATTGCAGTCTCCCACGGGTTCCCCCACTTTATGCTAGAGCGTAGATAAAAATCATCACAGTCTTTTGATTAACTCTTCCTTTCAACTCTAACTGTCCCTCTTTGGCTTTCACCACCAAAGTCAAGCAAACCCTGGCAGTTGCTTCACAGGCACTAGACAAATGTTTAACATCTTACATGAGAAAAGGTTAAGTACAAACACAGCTAATAATCTGGGCTCTTTAGAGGTAGTGTCATATCTGAATAAATCTGACAGCACCTCATTGTAAAGGGCAAGAATTTATTATTGTCCAGGTTAAACGCTCTGTTCTTATCCTTTCTGTGGCTATAACATAAGAAAGGCTCTTTGTGTGCTGAAACAAACATTAAAGTGCCAACATACACAAAATGTATAAGGTGTCTGGGGATTATTCTTCAGCAAATAGTTTAACTTACTTTGGCTTCAGTCTCTCCCCTGTGAAGTGTATACAAATGATGGACGGCACTTTGTGATGATGACCAAGGATGTGTCAGTATTTGAAAAACATGGAAATCATGGCCTAATGTGTCAGTAGTGACCAGCAACATCCCTGGGTAAAACAAAAAAAAAAAAAGAAAAAGAAAAAAGAAACACAAAAGCACAAGAGATTAATCACTGCAAAAGAAGAGGCTTAAGAATGTCTATCTAAAAAAGCCAGCGTGGCTCACATTTTGTGTTCTGGAAACAAAAGAAAACAGTTGCAGAAAATTACCAAACTGAAAGGGATTCACTTCATCAAGATGAATCACAGCTTCAACTAACATCACATTAACAATATTACTACTTAAGCATTGCAATACAAATCTATAAAAGCCAACTAAAAAATCTGGGAATATTCTAACTAAAGTTGAGAACTTGTGGGACCAATACGAAGCATTGAAGTGATGAATGTTAGAGCAAAACCCCAAAATGCTCTTCACTGGGAAAGAGCCCATATAAAAAAGATTGATGTTTCCACAATAACGCTTTTTCTGGAAGAAGAAACATTACCAAAACTCAGCCAAAACAACCCACACCAAAAACAATCCTGAAGAAGCATCTTTCTTATAAATGCATATGAAAGAAACTGGCTGATTTATTGCTTGAAAGGCAATTGCTGATCAGAGTTGAGAGCTCTCAAGTGAAATATTAAATTAGGTACTAACTTCATTGCAAACAGGTCACTGATGGATGTACTGCAATGATTAAATTAGAAGATCAGCAGAATCACAGTAACATATATGCAATTTACTTTTTTCCTCCCTCTGCATGTCAGTCCATAACCCAGTTTCTGAACATTTACAAACATATTTGAAGCCAATTTGCCATAAAAATTTTAAGTTTCTATACCAAAACAGAAGCATTTTTGTACATATAAAAAAGTACAGCATCATGGCAGAACTTAGGACTACAGCAAACAAACTTCAGATTTATTTTTTCTATATAAAAATGTCCATATTACCATGCTTATTAATGACATTCAAGGAGTTGTCACCCAAAGTAATCCTCCAGCTTTTAATTAACGTCCAGTACAAAGTGATTTAAGCAGTTTAATAGCTATGTTGAAATGCCTTTAAATAATTTTCAAGGTATCACATCTATTGAAGAAACCCAGGAATTTTCACAGAGCTCTGTTGTGTTGATCCTCCACATAAAGCACGATCAAAATCCTTTATCCTTCAGGAAGAGAACTTGAGTCTCCGCATTCTACACGACACCTATTCAAAGGATAAATGATTATCTTCTTTCTGTCATAAAAGAGTGTTTGTGTTCTCAGTTTATTTACACATGGCTCCATGATTCATCTTCCCCTCTTCTTCTCACTGCTGCTAAACAAATTCAGTACAAGTTTGAAAGCCCTCACGCTTTCCCATTTAAGTCCTAGCACATGCCACTTTGAAATTTTAGAATGAAACTGGAAAACAAAAATTCCTTTTGTGTACCGAGCAGCAGAGACAAACTCTCTTGGTAAAGATTGAGTTTAATTAACTTTTCCACTGAACCACCATTACAACCTCACTTGATGGCCATCCTGAGTGTTCTCCCTTCTTGGCAATCCTGGTATCCCCCTTCCCTTAAGCTCAAATGGAAAAAATTCAGCAGCCAAAGCCTTAAGCTTCTGGGCCCAACATCATTCCCTGGTGCCATCACCTCCTCACCGAGGCCAGGGTAGGTTTGTGGGCTCCTCTGGACTCACGGTAGGAGCAGCACAGACCTGAAGCCTCCAGCCAGGATAATGCAGCATCACCACAGACTTTGCGTGAGCACAACAGGCATGTGCCTCGGTTCCTCTTATAAAATAAGGATCTTGTGAAGGTAAACAAACACTTTCAAGACTGTGAGGCCCATTAGCAGCAAGGTTCAAAATCAGAGAGAAATCCAAATGGCATTTAGAGACAAAACTGCCTACAAGTTCCCTCCTTGGTTTGACCACTGCTGCTGGCAGGGCTTGGACGGAGCGCGGGGCCACCCACGCTGCACACAGCCATTTCCTCAAAATCACACAAACACAGCATCTTAACTCTGACCTCAGCAAGATTCCCTCCAGCAGACATACTTTTACTGTTACAGGCTGCTACTCTGATTCCGGGTGTTAGAAGTGAAAGAGAGTTTGTTATGGAGCTAAGAAACCCGGGAGTGCATTTGGGTATTATGTTTGGGCGGTAAGGCATGCGAGCTGAGGTTGGTCTGGATGTTAATGTTGGCTTAACTGGCAATTTCCTTGATTTGTAGTGACTGTGTTGATAGGAAATACAGCTAAAGTTGCTCAAGTGCAAGTCGGCCAAGTCTTTAGTGTGGGATTATGCACACAATTTGCATTAATTCTGCTCAGAAACATCACAAAATACACTTCCCTCCTAGTGAAGTGTGCGGTCCTCAACAATATATAGCATTTCCAGCGGCGAAACCTGGAAGCAAACAGGGGTTTGTGTGCTAGAATTAGGCTGCTGCTATTACTGGAGCAAGGATATTCTGAATGATCTAATTCAACACAGCAAGGATTTATTTTCTCTATTCCCAGGTCTGCCTCTCCTCCCACATTAGATAGCTTTATATAGAAGTTGAGTGTGCTTTTGGTCCTTTGAGCTCTTGCCTAGTCCAGATGGAAAGAACCTTTGGAGAAAGAGGAGCTGGAAGAGATGAATACACAAGACTTCTCTCAACAGTGAGCAGACGGCCTCAACAAACCTAGATTTTTTTTTTTCTTCCCCCAAAGTGCTGCAAGTCTTTTATAAATACAGACGCAGAGCTGAGTGGACCCAGAGATCTGAGCACAGCATTCTTCATGTGTATCCCATCACATGGCACAGTGCAATGAAGATCGTAAAAAAACCTTTAAACGAGCCAAAAATCTGTCTGGGAGCTGGAGACAGAAAGCTGTGTAATAATCACGAGCCAGTGAAAACACAGGAATTACCATGCTGCATTGTCCATCAAGTCTATCAGTTGTTTAGCTAACCAGTATCTCATTTCCAATACTGGCTGGAAATGCAGGTGTCTGCGGCCGGGGCAATAAACCCCAGTGTACGCAGACGTGAGAGAATTTCACCCTTCTCCTCACAAAGGTTTTTTTTCCCCAAATCTATAATCTCTATCTACCCCGAGCAGGGCATTGCTAGAGAGCTCACTTTGGGACCATACACTACAGTGTGTGTCCCAGGAATGATGAACCACCCGGGGTTACCTGTTCATTATGCCGTATCTGAGCAAGCGAAGCCGTGAAACGTGCTCCCTATCTGCAGCTCTGATCAGTTCCAGATGATGCACATAGTTCTTGGTTCCATATTCATGTCTGTTGCCTTCGGGTTTTTTGGGTTTCGTGTTGTTTGGGTTTGGTTTTTTTGTTTGTTTTTGCTAACTTGAAGGAGTACAGGGGTGAAAGATAATACATTTGTGGGTGGGAAGGAATTGGCTTAAAAACAGAGATGGGTGGTATCTGATTTGGCAGCTTTGCATGCCTCATCTCAATCCTGCTGTCTGTTACTGTCTGCAAGGGCATTTTATTAGATGGAAGCCAAAGGCAAACAGGCCCTTCACTTACACTAGTGCCTAATTTTCAGTAAGTTAAAGGACCTTTCACACTCAGACTCGCATTTGAAACACAAACAGAGACTCGCAGGACTTGTATCAACACCGAGGTCCCAAGCACAATACCACAGATGTGAAAGAACATGTATTTATAAAACAGCATTTTGAAATTCTTACTACTGTTATTCAAACAATAAATCACTGATGTTTTAGAACATTTGACTCGGGCTTTGGTGTGGTATTTTCCAGCTCTCATTACTTCACACTGCAGAATCACAGTTTTCAATTACTGCAGCTCAGCCGGTTCATTTCTCTCCCCATCCCCTGCAACAAAAGGCTGGGGCAACACCCCAGCAAAGACCTAATCCCAGCAGAGAAACATGAACTTGAATCTTGGTCATTACCTCACTTTCACTTTCAAGTGCAGGAAACTTCAACTCAGCTTTCTAAAAGACCCTGTGACAGTTTTCCCAAAAAGTTGTTTAGACGGAAATATGAGTTAAAGCTGTCATAAGTTCAGTCCAAAATGTTTTCTCTTATGATGTACTTTATGTATGAATAATCATAGATGAAAAGTGAATAATTCTCAAGGATTTCCTGCTTATTTTTCAAACTGGCATTAATCCCTGTTTAACAGATAACATCTGAAATCAATTGAAAGTCTTGCATACGCAGAACCCAGTGGAAATTTATGTGTAAAGCAGATTTTACTCCGTATGTATCTCTGCAAAAATTTTGATTTTGCTTATCCAGAAGACGAGGGGTGCTGCTAGGTTAAACTAATGACTGTTTTACCGTGTGGTTTTTCAAATCCACAGAGATGATTAAAATCCAGTTTAAAAGGAACAGATATCCTAGCTGGAAAAAAAATTCCCAAAGTTTTGTTTTACCTGACAGATACATTTGCCCTAATTTACAGCTTCCTACTTTTCATGCATTCTGTTTGGGAAACAATAAGCTCCTTTCAGGATAGAAATGTTTAAAAATACAGAGAATATATGCATAAAAGGAAAAACTAGTACAGATGTAGACTGTGGGTTAAGAGCTATTTATGCAGTATCAGAAGACTAAACCAGACTCTGGCCTGGCCATAAACTAAGCCCACGCCCTAAATGAGGTGCCAAGCCACAAAAAGCATTTGCGTCAACTGGGAATACAAGGAAAAGAAGGACTTCTAATTATAGGGCCTGGAAGCGGAAGCCCAGAGTGATTAGGAGTTTAGGCGCTGCTGTATGTTTATCTGGGAGCTTCCTCTCGCTCGCTCTCAGCCCGGGTTTGATAGATGAGGGTTGGCCTAAAGGGTGGGATTGAAGTTGCTGATGGTACACAGAGTTCTCCACGATCCGAAGGAGACGGAGGCTGAATACTAAGGCTTCTGTGGCCTTGTAGGAACATAACTCTTTTCAACCAGGCGTCAGCTGGTTAGCCCAAACGGCAAAATTAGAGAGCAGCAAATCGCAGTTGGGTACTTGCTATAAAATCTAGGAAACCCGAGTAGCCTAAGCATCTCCACCACATCCTATTTATAACACCTATCTAATTGCATAGCTGTTTATTTTATGCATACAAATGAGGTACACGCAATTTCACCTTGGCTTTGAGTTGCACAAGTGACTTCACTTTAAATAATGCCATCTTTCAGGGGAACGGGAGGGTTTTTGTGCCTTCCAAAACAATGTCATTCTGTAATTACACACTGAAGAACTCAACACGTTCAAGCTGTGTCGGATTTGTTTTAAAAACACCAAGGGCACCAACGTTAGGAAAGCAGGCAGACATCAGCATGGAGGAAACACATATCCATGGATATACTTCCCTTAGGAATGCAACGCCGACGTTTGCGTGCACGTATCCCATACGGAGACCTGCACAGCCATGGCACAAACACTACTTGCATCAACAGCGATCAAAAAACATGAACTCTCAGGTTTTATTTTTAAAATATATTAATGTTAATATTTTGCTTTGTAGGTTTTCAAATCCCAGGACCAGGGAGCTCAGCGGAACCGCGCTGATTTCCAGTCGCTCCTGATTCACTCCATACGCGTTCACTCGGCGTTCCTACCCTTTCCATGCAATTGTGTAGATTTCTGTTCCACTGCAGCTCTTTCCCAAAAGCAGCCACGTACACATCTTGTTAAGATGTGACAAAGTTTATATGGTCCATGGTTTTATGAAACATATGACCTGACCTATGAACAGTAGCATTATTTATATTCACTTAACTCCTGAGGCTGATGCTCGTCAAAATACAGCCAAATATTAGTGCTGCTAAGCCCATGTGTGCTCCAATCGTAACACAGATGCCACAGTTACGAAATCTGGTCTCAAAAAAACTTAAGTAATAAGGAAAGTGTGATTTTTAACAACAAAAAAGAAACACAAGTACATAAAGATATCAAAAATATTTAAAAATAAATATTAAAAAACTCCTCAGCAAGTCAAAAGAAAGAGAAGAAATATAAAAAATTATTTTGTGACTAAATACCTATGACTGTACTCTGGAGATCTCTATACACTGCAACACGCTTAGCACAACTATATATTTAATCTGAACATTTGGAGCTTGGGGTGGATGTATGGAAACTGTCTGACATTTCCCATGTCCAACAGATGGCTCAGCACTTGTGATATTAAAAATCTATTCACCACTTTCAGACACTGACTGACTACAGCTGATGGCCCAATAAACACTACAACTTTATCAGAATTGCTTTCTCCCTCCCAAAACCAAAGGACACACACCGAGGGCAGCTGAGTAAAGGAGAGCAGAAGATCAAAGGGAACAGACTCCCTTTTAACCCTCTTGTAACTCCTCCAAAAGGGACACAGATCCGCAGCCACTGCCGTTAGCTGGCGTTCGGGGGTTTGTTTGTCGCAGAGATTGCAATAAACATCTTTGCTGCTGAAATACATTATTGTGTTTTTCTCTTCATGGGAATAACAATAAAGTTAACAATAAAATGTTACAGAGCCAGGGTAAATCCCAACCTCCCTGAAGCTGACAGAGCTTTTGCCACTAATTTCAAGACAGGAAATAATTTCACCCTTTTTATACAGTTGTGCATCTTTAATCCCAAAGGAAGTCAGCAGCTCGTTAACAATGACTGGATTTATAGTTTTGGTGGCAAAAAATTACACTACTGACACTTCTCCTTCACAAACAAACCATAAAGCAATGCTAGCAAGCTTCAGATAATGAGTTATTTGTCACTTTCTGGCCCAGCACAAAGGGTACAGAGACACAACCTTTGCAATAGCAATTCACCGAATATGATGCCATTATATTACTTTTCATACATTTGCCTTCAAAGGCAACAATTCAAGTTGAAAAAGAAAAGTCAACACGAACAGAGAAAAAGCAAATAATTATTCTATCATTAAATAATTGCAGCTCATTTTACTCTAGATGGCAGATCCAGGAAGGTGATATTCCAGAGCGAGATTCATCTTGCAAACTTGAGAAGACAGTTGCAGTGGTTATAAAAATCCAGGCACAGGTGAGGTGCTGGCTGCAGCCATTATCAGTGCACAATAAATGAGCTTATACTGCACTTGCCATTATAAAGGATATCTCCAAATCTTAACTAAGCTACATGTTTAATAAAAGACTGATTGTAGGTAGTAAAAACAGGGGAAAAAAACATTTCTCAACCTGTAAGGCACTATCAGTGCTTCCCAGCAATCAAATAAGGTATTTTTCTGCCCACTTGCTCTGATCAATGGGAAAAACTTCTGCAGAGACATTCCAATTTAAACCTCTTTAACTATTAACTCAAGGCCACCATCACATTTCAATATAGAACATTTAAATAATCAGAAGAATTTCAGGTCCGTTAAAGGTGCAGTCAGGCATCCAAGGGGGTATACAGTTTAATCTGTTTTACTGCTGGTCCAACATTAATTTTCTCATTATTAATGGATGGAAAAGCTCTTTTGTAGCCAAGGAAGCATAATTATTTAAAATTTTAGATGTGTTGCACTTCACAGCTCTCAGCAGCTAAGCTGGCAGGAGTAACACTTCTGGAAAGCAGATCATTTATTTACCACATTATAAGAAAAAAACCCCATGTATTTATAAAACAATAGCACTGTTCAGCTGTTTACTAATTGAGTGTCTTATTTGAAAAGTTTCTCTCTTTGATATTAAAATTACCATAATTAAACAACAATAACAAAATTCAAAGTACAAAAACAGAATTAATTTGACATGTCATTTACTGGTTCCAGCAATGGATTAAGAATCAGGGATCCTGTGTAACATTCTTCCCTGGCACAGAGTTATTGCATGACCTGGAGTAACAGCTTCTCAAGCCTTCAATTTTCCTAAAATCATCTTTCAGTCCCTAACGTTACAAGTTTGAAACTCTTACAGCCCATTTTTAATACACCCTTCTTTTTAACCTGTCTTCTTCTAATAAACTGGTTTGAAATTGTACCCATGGCTTTGATTTCTGCTCTTTGTTTTCGATACTGTTTGCAAACTTCTTTTCTAGCCCCTCTCCCTTGCACTGCTGGAATTATGCCACTATTCATTCAGTCAACTATTGCAACTTGAAAAGTCCTCCACTTCTCGTGCACTGAGAACTCCTTTCTTCCTCCCTAAACCTATTTATCTGGAGTCTTTCTTACCACCTTGCCCTTAACTCTGTAAGGATCAAGTCTTACATCCTAGATATCCTTCTTTTGTAGCAGCTCTCCTGGTCCAAGAACGCATCCAATTTTGAACTTGCAAGGTAGCTGTATGAATTTACACTTTTCTACTCAACATATGTATGTAATACATATTACTTATGCATATTAGAATGTACCCTCCCCATCCCACCAATTTAAAAGTTGGCACTACTGCCAAATTGAAGGTGTACTTAGCTACGGCTACAGTAATGTTTTATTTAATTATAGTAGTTCCAGTTTGCTTTTAAAGGCTCATACTGAAAAAATATTGCATATTTTGCTCCTCCTACAAGAGTAAGAAGCTGTGACAGAATCCTGTAGCTGGCAAACACTTCTATGAATCCATTTAAGACGTGTAGAGAAAAGCTTTTATTGAAAAATGCTGTCCCAAGAGAAGACCACCACTAAGCTTTTGTAACAAAATGTCCTTTTCAGAGGCTGTAAGTCTAGTTACTTGCCTTAACAAATTGGCAATTGAAGCACAACCTCTAAAAAAAGTCAAACATGGGATAATTCTCATCTTTCCTGGCTACCCACAGCCACCTACTGGATTTTTTGTAGATGTAGCTCTTGGCACGAAGCCTTCCCTCCCCAGCGTCACTTTGAAACAAGGCACAAACCGGATAGTAACAATAAAAAAATTATTAAGAATTAAACAAACTTCAAATAGATGCACAAACTTCTCCTCTTAGCCCAATTCCCAAAACAAATACAGTTAATAGATTTATAGGTATGCTCCCAGTAGCAAGGAATAAAAGCTCTGCTGCTCATCAGCAGTATCCAGTGCTACAGTCCAGGTCCCAGCTGGCCAGTCCCACATCAACAGCAAAAGTAAAAACCTGAAACTGGGAGGTCCTGCAATCCTGTAATAAGTTACTGGGCTTGTACTATTACAGTTACTAAGCAACTCTGACTTTTGGAAGGAATTCATGTCAAAGGCTGTGCCGAATGCCCCGTACAAGAGAGAAAGGAGGCAGCACATGCATCGGGACAGCTCTACCCACAGTGCCCATAGTGCCTGGATGACTACTCCTGAAAACCCCAGCAGGACAGGTGTTAGAAACCCCATACAGAGAACAAGAGGCTACGACCAGTTCAGATTTCACCATTTATCACAGGTGAAAGAGGAATTAAGACCTAAGTGCAATCTCCCGTTCTGCCTGCCTCAGCAGCTCAGCCTAACTTCCAAAATTAGTCATTACACCAGTGTGCATAGCTTGAGGGTCCTATAGAAAGTGGAGTTACTGGGGAAGGAGAGCACTGCAGTCCTCATTGAAGACGCACAGAACAGTGACAGATATCCTAGCATCCTCTAAAATCAAACTCAATATTTGACTATTGACTCTCAGAATTAGTGGGCATATATAAAATTTAGGGCTAACTTCTCTATGCTTTACTTTATCTGTAAACTGTGAAAATGACAAATACATGTGTTCACATTCCACTTATTCACACAAATGCATCCTTAAGACCTTGTGACCAAAGAGCATGACAATAATCAGCTTGCAAAGTACCCTGCTGAAGAAAAGGCAAGTCCGTGGTCCTGTGAAGGTCTGATGTATACAGTGGATCTTCAGCAAAGGATAGCCTGGTTCTGTTTCTCCGGGTAAGCCAGAAGTTGTTCTTTCCTTGTGTAAGACAATCCCAAATCAATGGCACAGAAGAATGTATAAAATCAAAGGAAATACAGCCGTGTGATTAGTCGCCACAGTGGATAGCTGGCAGCCCTCAGCGTTCGTAAGAAACCCTGCCAGCTTTAGGAACAAAAATTAAACTGTCTCAGATTTCTATACGGGCTGAGAAGTAAGTGTCTCAGTAACCTGGCAGAAACACAGCATACTGCCTGGAAAAATGCTCCCAGAGTTCAGCTGGAGGCGGGGGATTTTACTTCAGACACCGAGGTTATTCACCCTAACACCCACTTACAGAACCGCTGCACGAATCCAGCGGCCAGAAAGCGTGGAGATTTCTCAGCTTTATACAGCACATTCTCTTCTTGCCTCACCACAATGCTGGGAGAGACAGCTCACGCCACTGGAACATGCACATGAACTGCAACAGGCAGCAAGCAGCATTTTCTACCTCTTTTTTATATGAAATTCTCCTTCTGCAACCTATGCCAAGGCAGAGCCCTGTGTAAAACACAAGTAGGCTGTAACTTCCCTTCTGTCTTATGAAGCTGGTATTGTTAAAAAAGGGGAAAAAAGGTTTAAAAGAAAAAAAAGAGGTAAAAACCCCCAAGCTAGTGTTGCTTGGGAGGGACAGGAACACATCCACATCCAGCACACGCTGCCCCCCTGCATTCCCGCAGCACCCTTCATCTGTGGGACTGTTGTTCAAACTGTGATCCCACACCGTGCGTGTCAGGGAGAGCCAGTGATAGAAAACATGCCTTCTCCTGCAAGCTGGAGAGGACCTGGCCTTTCCTCCCCTCTATAGGCAGAGGAGAAAGAAACTTATTGACCCGTGCACTAGATAAATGAATAGACTATCCATTAACTAGTGAATTGCACAGAATGAAATTATGTTAGAGACAATAAAATTAATATGGTTTTAAAGCATTGACTAAAACTGTCACCAACCACCTAAAATTTAACCTACAAACCACAGCTATCACCCATCTATCATACAAAAAGCTTGCAAAAAACCCCAAACTATTAACACGTGCAATGATTAATAATTTTGACATGTTAAATTCTGGTTTTAATTGGAATACCTGTAATTGATTATAAAATATTGCCCTAGGCATGAAAAGAAAATAAGCCAGCTAATTTTGTTCACACATTTGTTAGCTAAAAACTTCAGTGTTGGAGAACATTCAGGTATCAGTGGCAAAAATCTTCCAAATTCCAAAGCATTTTCTCAGGCAACAAACAGAAGTCTTACAACCACAAAATACATTGGTTCTTTCTAAAAACCTGATTGTATTGGAATCAAAATCTCAAACATGGAAAGTAAAAATTGTGATTTATTAGTAATTCTTTGATACACAATGCAACTTCCTTTCCTCTTTCCGTATCTCTAGGAAAAGGCAGCCTTTGGGGAAAATGCACATTTGTTTGTTGTGTCAAATCCAGTTCAATCAGTGACTCAAGTTAACTTTAAAAAGAATATTCATCTTTGTGCTTCATATTTCTATAAATCCTAGAAAATCCCAATTTTATGACCCCAAACCATACCAAATAAACAGAATCCATGTGTCAGCTACAACACTGACTCCAAATATTGAGAAATAAAGTTCCTTTTTCAGCTAATCTTCCCCAAAAAATCTGTCCCACATGCGCCACATTCTGTAGACAAACGATACTACTGTAGGCAACTAATTCTGCCTTAAAAGAAAAAAAAAGGTACAAACAGAATTAAAACCCAGGAGGTTTGGTTACTTGCAGGCCTGTTGATAACATTTGCTATAGCAAGATGAGCAGCTGGTCTAGATTCAAAAGCTGGACCAACTGTTTCCTGTCACATTTAACAGCCCAGCATCATTTCAAATCTCAGTATTAGGAGGAAGGTGAAAAGAAATGACCATACTTCTGTCACTGTGTAATCTGTATGAAATCTCTGAGCTATGTAACTTACAAAACCCAAGTTATTTCTTTTTTGCCTTCTTTGAAATACTAGTAAGAAATGCCTATATGTTAAAAATACATACTTTCCACATTTAAATAAAAAGTTAAAATAAAAGAATGAGACTTTTAGCTTCACTGTTTATAAAACTTAGTTAAGCTTCACAGGTCTATAAAAGTTTCTGTTTTCCCAGAGGGTGGAGAGGAAACTTAGTTTATCATGAAACTGGGCTAATAGAAGTGGTAAACACAAGGTAAAAACCTGTCTGGATCTGATTTCTGAAACACTGATCTTATTTCCTTCCTTATGGATTCTATTTTTATTGTTTTATCTATGGCTGTACTGAACTTGCACAAGTGTGGACAACAATGTATTTCGCAACCAATACTTAGCTTTAGCATAAATAAAACGTCTGTAATTTGCTTTTAAACGTGGTGAAGCAAAGACAATTTACTAAAACTACAGCCCTATGGACTCTAAAATTACTCTTAAAAGCATGTATAAATTTCTACAGTATGATTAGATGCGTATGATTTGCACACAAGTTGGTTTTAATTATCACAGTTCATAAAGACCTCTATACCTCAGATGTGTCAGGACGAAGAGAGGAATTCTGTTGGGTTTTACCGTGTTAAAAATCCATTAAAGGAGGCCAGAAGGGAGGATCCTAACACTGAGATCCTGTAAGCCCAGCCAGTTTGCTGAAAGAACTGCAAAGCAGATTCCACGATGCTTATCAGTTGTGTGATTTACAGACATCAGACTTTGGGAAGTCTCACCCATGGTGACTCCGTTGCGAGGCCGAAGGGACAACCTCCCACCACCCAGCGCGAGTCCCGGGCAGCCTCGCGGGACCGAGCCGGGGCGCTCCCTGCCAACATCATAAATGCTGCCATTAAAATATTTGTTTTAATTCTGACCTCAGAGTCACAGCTAATAAACAAGAAAGGCAATGAGAAATTGAAAAACAAACTAAATGCAGCTGTTGGACTGGATGTTTCACAACTGTGTTTAACTGCATCCTTTAATTTCATGTCTATGAATAGAAGCCATACACCACAGCTTGCATGCCAGCCACTCAACCAAGCACTATTTGCTTTTGAGTTCATTTTGCAGTGTTATTCCGTCATGTAAATTTTACTGTATTTTTAACTTTTCCTTTGAGATGAGGCCTGCAAACAATGGCTAACTATTCGCTGCTGCTTTCTCATTAGCACACGCACTCACAATGGACAGTATTTGCATAATTTTTCCATAATCTTCCTCACACACAAGAGGAACTGAATTTTTTTTGGGCACGTATAATACATGTCTGTATGTGTGTCAGGCCAGAGCCCACGTAAATATACCCAGCGACCAGAGGAGGAACATCTTAGAAACTATTGCATTACAAAAATTACACAAAAGCACCGGATCCAGAGGAGTGAAGCATCCAGCTGATGCTGCTCTATGGACTTCCCAAAAGTTCCTCAGAACGAAATTATTATTTTAATGTGTCTTTATAACAATCAATGAAAATACTTTTCCTGAATGAGTAGAATTACAAATACTAATTAGGCAAAGAATCAGGAACCTGAACACACTTGAAAAAAAATCCATTTGGAAAATGGAAAAAGAGGCCACATCATTTTAAAATTGTAGATACAAATAAAGAATCAGATGATTAAAAATTAGGACTGTAAGAAAACCAGAATTTCCAATTTACTTTTGAATCTATTCCTCAAGTATGGAGGAAAACACAGATCATTTTGTTTTGAAATGTCTTACAAAAAAAGAAAAAGAGGCAGCAGTCCTGATGCCTCTCCCTCCCCAGCCACGCTGAAGTCTCACTCCTCAGTACCAGCTCACTTCAGGATATTTGCATCCACAACTCTGCTCCAGTCCCAAGACCTTACACGAAACCCAAACAGTGAATGCTTCGGGCCAATATTAAAAGGAACAGCAATAAACCAAAACATTTGCATGAAGCCATCTACAGAAATTTCCATAACAGATCATGCCAGAGGTCTGTGGAGCCCTGTGTATTTATTGACTTTAACAACAGTGCCTAGCAATCATCTCCGTGCCTGCGAAGGGAGAGGGAACAAAGTGAATTAGTTTTAATGGACTACGGCTGACAGCAGAACTGGTGAGGTTTTTTCCTCCTTTCTAAATCACAGCGTCTAATACAACATAATGAAAAACGAGGATGTTTGTATGGTTCCTTCAGTCTCCAGTCTAGACACTCTCTAGTTTAGACTAATCCAGTTTACCATTGAGCAACTGATTCTAATTGGTAACATTTAATCCCTGCCCTCCCCACTCCCCATTTCCTCTCCCGGCTCAGACCCCGCGTACACTTACAGTTCCTGGCAGACCATCACCAACACGTTAAAAGCTTGGAGGCTTTTCTGTAAACGCCTTAAATTAAGTAACCTCCTATGGTGTATTCCTTCCTTTTATGAACTTCCAAAATTTAGTCCACCTTCATTCAGATTCTACATAATAAACTCATTTTTATTTACATTATGTAGCAGACAGGATTCTTCTGTGATACTGTACTGACTATGGCATTCTGCAAACAGTTTGTACCTGGGTTTTGCTACATGAATTACATAAAATATATTAATAGATATATAATATAAATATATATAACTATTATATACATGTAAAAGTTTAAAGCCTCCTAATGACAAATTCTTGCATAATGTTGCATTGATACAAAAACACCTTAATAACTAAGAAAATATTTACCAACATTTTTTATCCTGGTTACACTTCAGTTGTAGTAAAAATTCAACCACAATAAATACAGACCTTAGTGTTGATACTGCTGTTTTCCAGTATAGAACAGAAAATTGTTACTGGTTGTACATTTCTAAATATCTTACATTTATAGCATGGAAAAGGCCAAATCCCCATTCCAAAAAATGGTGGCAGGCTATATTGCCCTGTAAACCACAGTAACAGAGTATGTATACTCATCAAAAAAGAAAATAATGCAGGTGACATTATCTGCAACTCACTTAAGCTGACAACACCCTGGGTTATTTTTGTGTGGCCCAGGGGTATTGACTGCAATCCTATAAAGGATTCATGGACCAAATGGCTTCTGGACCCAATCTAAAGGCACCAAGATCTTTTTTTTTTAAAAAAAAAGAACAGGAAAAATACAATGCATAGGTTTGGGAGCATGTCTACACAGATGCAGTCTGAAAAAATAATCTAAATTATCTCATGTGAATTAATAAGCAGCACTAAATTTTTGTCCGGACACTGTCCACAGTAAATTGGCCTTCAACTCATCCAAAACAGAACATTCAAGCTAAAATAAATCAAGCCAATGTTAACGCTAAGTAAAAGCATCCACACAAAAGCTTAATGTGATTTTCATTTAATGAGTGAATTAAAGTAAGTGTTCTTAGAGTCTCTTTGTAAGCATGAGCCTCTTGTTTCCACTACATCAATACACATGCCAGAGGTACATTAATGAAGTCCCCAGTCTATTATTATTACTTCACTTCCTTCTATTATTTATTCCCATCTTAAAAAGTTTTAATAAAAGGCTTAAAGTCTTCCTCAAAGTTAGGAGCCTTTGTTCAGAAATGAAAGAGTGGACCTGGTGCTCTCAACTCTGTCTGCAGCAGCTGCCTCGCACAGACCATCAGATGGGCGTCCAAATAGGAACTGAACATCCTCAGAACACAGCTCACTTCCCTCCATGCTTTCTGCATGCCTAGATGTGACCTTCTTAGAAGTGGATCCTTCCCGACGAGGTTGAAGGAACATTACTGTTCTCCCAATCAACCACAGAGCCATAATCAAAGGACACCCAGTGGTTGCCATTCAGAAGGCTGTGTATCTCAGTGCCCAGCCTAGGGTCTGTCAGCCACAGCTCCCCACAAAACCCACCCGGCTTCTTGGCCATTCCCATGCTGCATGAATTATTCTGCTGGCAGGGGCCCATCTCTGGTCATCAGCTGCACTGGGGCCCCACGGCTCCTTCCTCTAACATGCCAGCATCCCTGCCACATCCCATGCACAAGTGTCACTTCACGGGAAGGGATTGTAGTAAAAAATAAATAAATACCATGTGCTTGCATTACTTACTAAGCAAACACACTACAAAATAGATCCCTTTTCCCTGTTAATATATAGCATCTCTTCCACAGCACTTGGCACTGCTAAATTATTACTACAACATTTATTCCATTTATTCAATATTCACTGAAGCAGATCAGTATTCCCTGTTTGTCTTTATAGCAGAAGTTTGCAGTTGCTATGTTCTGTGCAGCATCACAGATACTGCTTCAAATTATGAGTAAAAGTGGTTTTTCACTACAACCAGTCAATAGACAAAGACAGTATCAAAAGCCATCTCTTGATTTGCTCTGCTTTGTAATGAGATCAGCTTGATTGGCAATATTATACCACTATATAATGGATGAAGATGATGTTACTTACAACAACCAGCTTCAAACAAAATTCTGCCTTGATGTTAAATCAAGAATGCAGAATCCTGCATTAAGTGCTGCTTTCATACTGCAGGCAGCTGAGGTAATAGTTTGCAACTGTTTTGATACCATTCTGTGCCCAGAACATGCGGTACGATTCAATACCTTGCTGTGAATAATCCCTCCTAACACACGTAAATTGCAATCACTCAAAAACAACACCAATTAGAACAGGCATTTTGCCATTAAGTATCATCTCATTGCACCATCAGATTTAAGGTAACAGCCTGCTCTATCACACACACAGGATTGTAATTGTAGTACCTGAGCAAATCAAAAGAACTTGATTACAATACAAGTGATATGCAAATACATCCTTCAATTTAAAAATAATAGGTTAATTTGCTTTTGCATAAACATTGTTTTTCTTAAATTAATACACTTAGAAAATGTCTTAAGGAGGCATTTAATTAATATCTATAAAGCATTCTAATTTAAGTAGCTGTATTTATTTCACTTAATTAGCATTGCTCAACTCTAGGTATTATCTTTCTACCAGCATTTGAAGCAAAAATATTGCTGTTCAGGTACTGGCATAGTTGATTCTCAGTTAAATGCACAGAGTTCCACAAAAAATTCTCTTCTGTATCGGAAGAAAATTCAGCCAGATGAGAATACAGTTTTTACTGTCAAAAACTCAGTGAAATCTCTGTGAGCTGCACAGCACTATTAAAGAGTTCTGACATAACAGATGGGATGTCAGAGTAAGCCCAACTGGTCAGCAAAAGGGAAAATGTAAATGACAGACATTTAGTTTTATTCTTTGAAATGTGATTTCATCCTCAAGACCTTCACAGCATTTGCTGCATTTTAGAAACCATTCACTTAGGCAAGTGGAAGCTGTCGATTCACTGGCCATCTCACTGCCACTGTAATCAACCAAGCCCTTTTATTTTTCTGTCTCCAGATAGTCAACATGTTAATTGTGAAATTAATAAGATTTATTAACAGACAAGATTTGTAGTTATCTCTGCTGCCCACAGTCATTGTTCATTTATAAAGAGGAAAGAGAGGAATAGGTAATTTTGAGGAGTTATCATATTTATGGAGGGGTACAGTTTAATACGTGTGCTGATCCTGTGGATACCTGCACATCAGAACATCTGGATACCCAGTGGTAGATGGAATCTTCTCATATATTCTAGTTGGTTAAGTTTGAAATTTCCAGAAAAGACAAACTAACCAGTGTATGACACATGCAACACTCAGCAGAGCAAGTCAAAAGCCCTACTAGCAGTGAGCAGGTATTTGCACATATCACAATGGCATTTGCAACTCCTCTAAAGCAACACAACACATCCCTGTGATATTTTACTGTCTTCAACTTGTTTACAACTATCACATTAAAACAGTAAAATAACTTACCACTGGGGTTAAAAGCCATGCAGCAAATAGGCTTTTCATGTGCAGGGAAGTGGGCCACAATGCCATCGCTATCAGAGTCCTCACTAACAAGTACCTGCATAACATTAATAGAGATAAAGAGAGGTTAGAGATAAAAACACACCTAGGAGAAAATACCAACTTACTGATACAGGAATTGTTATGGAAGATACACACAGTGCTATGAATTAGAAATATAACTGCAAGTGAACTAAACACAAGCAATCTTCAGCATTTTTTTCAGATAGAGACATGCTCAAATAACCTACTATTAACTGGAAAGGATTATGCACTTTATACCAGGATTCCCTATTTATTTATCCTATGCAAACACAACAAAATGGAAAAACATTAACATTGTGCTACATGAAGTATTCATGGCTGCATAGAAGCTTATTACTAAAGACGTCTGTATGCAGTGCAACAGGAAGCAACATTTCAGGTTTCCACTGCCGCTGGCTGAAGCAAGGGTTGTGACCTCTCTGTATGTCTATAATCAAGAGTGCCTATTACTCATAAATTTGTGACAGGAGCTGTCCTGCTCATTCAGCTCTCCTGTGGACAGGAGCCCCCATTCCACCAGCCGCAGCGTGCAGGTGGACTAGTCAAAAGGCAGAGGTTCAGTGGGATGACACTGAAGAGCACAGTTCTTTAACTGGAAACAACAAATTATTTCCTGTAAGAAGTAACAGAAATTACACAATAGAAAGAAAATCAAAAGGTCGCATAGAGTTTTTCAGAGAAAAGGGAATATTTAACCATTACTTTAATCAGTATTTTCTTTAGGAGGATTCAAAGTATACCTGGCAAACGAGTGGAAAAATAGATCATTGGTAGGAACACTGCAGTTTGCATCCTCCTAGTAAGTGGTGATGGGCTTGAGGTATCTGGATTTCCAAAGGACACAAGAAGTGCTAAGGGCTGGGAGTGTGCATAGAAGCAGCTGCACTGCAAAATATGCAGCTAGACCAGATTTTCTCAATCTTCAAATTGCCTCAATGGACATTAAATAACAATAAAAACCCCTAAAGAAATCAGGGTGTCATAAAATACCTCCTTGGGAACAAAAAAGCAATTCAAAGGTAGGAGAGCATTTTCACAACAGAGGGAAATTAAGAGGAAAGGGAAATATCTGGACTGGGATCTGTTGTGCAACATCTTCTGGAGAAAGGGACAAATGAGCAGCTTTTGGTTTATCAAACAAAAGGCTATTTGAAGTTGATAAAACTACTTGGGCCAGTCAAAATGAGAGCTGACTGTGAAGACATACAGTAGGACCTCCAAAAGGAGACAATATTAGCAACATCTAACCGCATGAAAAGGAAAAGATATTCTAAGATTTATAGGAGAGATCCAGAAGTTGTGTGGACAAAACATACGTAAGAGCTGAAAAAGTATTTTACTCCTCAGTTACATCATGTTAAAGACTAAATTAAGTAAAACAATGAGAAAGATCTGTCAGAAAAGCACTTAATAAAAGGGTTTCTGTGGTAAGCAAAAACCACCTTCTTAATAAGACAGTGCAAAATTTCCCATTTCAAGTTCAGAATAATTTGTCTGCTGCTTCCAAAATAATCTGAAAGGTTTTTAATACTTCCTATTCCTAGCAGATATCAGAATAATTTGAAGATATTTTTATGCTTCAAAAAGAGAAATCATCTTTAAATGTTTAAAGAAGTCACGTAATATGGATGAGGAGGCCTGTGCCTGACATACTTTAAATGTTCAAATTACTTGGCACTGTCACATAAGCACAATTATGGTTTTGCTTTCCGTTGTCAGCATTTCGTGCTTATTCCAGAACCACTAACCAAAGGGTCTGAAGATCTTCCTAAGAGCTTTTCAAAGAAACAGTGTTCTTTCCTCAGCCTATGTAAACGGCACTAAATAACTCCTATACATCATCTTTTCGCAGCTCCCACTTTTAGGTAACTTGGTCTTATCCTAAACATTCCCTCTAATTAAAGATACATGATAATAATAGAGGAATGTAATAAACCAGCTTTAGAAAAGAAATATTTTTTTAAAAGTCTACTCTGTTAAACGATAAATATTTAATCTAGAAATGTGTAGCTATGAACAGTATCTAAATCATTACCAAAAAGTTATATAGCAAATTTTGCATGCATCATCTTCCACAGACTGTAAACTGCATTGATGTCTCTTATTTTTACTGCTGAGAAATGCACCACTGTCTGTCATCACCCCTGCACACAAACCCCCTGTTCAACAGCCAAAGAGCACTCTGGGTGGCAAGACAACCTTTAAATATTTTTCCTTTGGAAACATGATCCAAAGTAAAAATTTCACAACATCAAAAATTGTGAAACACCTCAGATGTATCAATTTGAGAATACAATAAAGCCCAATCTGTTCTTTGTATGCTATGCTGCTTTCATGCCTTAAAGTGTTTTGGGTTTTGTTTTGGTTTATTTTCAATCACTGCTTAAAATTATCTTCCTAGAAAAACACCCTTTCTGTTTAATCTAGAAGGAGGGTTTTTTTAATGTAAACATATAGCTTCGGTCATTATACAAGTCCATTGTTTGTGACAGAACTACAAGGAAGAACAACGGATTGGCATAACATCCAATCAATCAAGAAAGAGAAGCCACTGTGAGCTTGTGGATCCTGCAAACCCTCGCCTGCCACCATGCAGAGCTTTCAGACTCAAGCTAGAAAACGTTAGTCTCCTGCATTAGCCAAGTTAAAAAACCCAAAAACCTCCATTACTCAAGGATCTGGAAATCCTTGGAGAGTTGAGAAGCTGAAACTTGGGCTGTGGTGATGCCACACCACCTCCTTTCTTGACATCTGGTATCTGTCACTCTCTACCCACTGTGGCCACAGAGTAGAAATATTTGCTTGTGAAACACACATGGAAACACATTTGCTTGTGTTAGGTAAGACGAAGTTGAAAAAAATGTTCTTAGACTCTTTAAATTCAACACGAAATAATAAACTCTTATGGAATAGAGAAGTACTTTTTTTTTAGATCACCAACTTGTATTTAAATCTTCAGCCTGTACTGCAAGA
Source organism: Aegotheles bennettii (assembly GCA_013398125.1). Taxonomy (NCBI): domain Eukaryota; kingdom Metazoa; phylum Chordata; class Aves; order Caprimulgiformes; family Aegothelidae; genus Aegotheles; species Aegotheles bennettii. Next base: position 551,887 of record VZRW01003897.1, on the reverse strand, counting down.
TTTGTCATGTCCTTCCCCTGCACTTTTGCAAAGGACACTTGGGGAAAACATACATCACTCTACTATTTCAACACTACAAAGGAAGGAGGGGGGAAAAAAGATAAAAAAATAAAAAAAATAAATCAAAGGAACTAAAGGAACTACAACAGTTGACTTAACTACACCATCGACCAAAGAGCCTCTTTGGAAACGACCCTTCCAAACCTGCCACAAAATAAAAGCCTGGTTCACATAAAACTTAAAAGAGCTTGCGTAGCTTTAAAATCATACCATGATTTTTCACCATTGTACACAACTTCAGGAAAACAAAATTGTGCTGATACAACACAAGATACTTTCTATTGGAATACATTATTTTCTGTATTCGGAATCTTTAAATAGATACAAATGGCTCAGTACATAGAGTTTATATAATCTGGATAGATCAAATAGCACAGATTTTGTGCAGACAGGGATGAAGACTGGAGCTGTATGGTCATGAAGAAGTTCTCCAGGACTCAGCCACACAAGGTGCCACAGATTTCAGAAACCACTTCTTGCAGACGCTGAAGTGGGAGATGCCCTCTGCAAAGGTGCCAGAGAGAACGATGTCTGTAGGCACTGACATTGCCCAGTGGGTTCCTTTTGACCAGTTTCTGGTTTCTCACCAAAGAAAAGAGCAGAGTTGGAAATTTTTCTTGGAAGTCAAAGCAGTGGTACAAATTGCCTAATAACGCATGCAAGTGCTGTCAAAAAGCTCGGAGGAAGCAGCTCATTCAGCTTCCCAGCACACAGGGCACACAAAGCCCACAGGAATCCCAAAGCTGCAATTTTTTTTTATCCCAAAGAAGCTTCATTCTCCAGGATAGTGGCCTCTAACCACTCTACTATTTAGAGTAAGAGACCTTACAAAGTCTCTCATTGAAAAAGGTTCATAAATCTTAGCATTACTCCTACAACTGCATAGTCACTGGGGTTCATAAGGATGCTCGAGTATCTTCCTTGCAGAGTTCCTCACCAGCAAGAAAGAAGCACTGAGGCTCTTCTACCAAGACGGCCTTATAAATCCACACTCAGCCTATTTCTGATGCCCTACCAAGAGACCTGCAAGACAATTCTCAAAAACGCTGCCCAGCCAAAGTCTGTAGCTGGACACGCTGAGCTGATGCTGCCACTCTCCCCAGCCAGCCCTGACAAAGTTCAACAGAATACTGTAGCCGCTCGAAGATGAATCAAGTCCTCTTTATCTTACTCTAAAAGAGAAACAGACAAAACACCTAGGAGATCATTACATTTGCTATCAGAAAATAGTGTTTGCTTTGAGGGCAAGAGATAGCTGAAGCCGAAGTTTTTTCCTCCTATGCCTTATTTTTCTTCATTCGTTGCATTTTCCATACTGCTGAACAGAAGCCACTAGTAATTATGACTTCAATTATTTTAATCTTTAAAGGCAAATTACACCACTTATCCCAGTGGAGACATGTTTTTAAATAAAACATGAAAGTAACACAAATAAAAATGGACACAAATCTAATCAAGCAGGTCTTAGTCTTAACAAAATTAAGAAAGAATAATCCTATCATCATAAAAACAAATAGGTTTGGCAATATTTATAAATATGAATGTTATATAATAAAGAGATCTTTGCATGTACACTTAGGATCTCCATTGATTTAAATACCTGAAGTTAGGGCAATGCTCGCTTCAGTTCCTAAGACGTATGAACAAAACCCAACCCCCTCCACACCGACCCCCCCAGTTAGCCTCCCCCAACTTATAGTTAAGGTCAAACATCAGTGGAAAAGGGCTAAAAGTGATAAATCTGTGGCATTAACTACTGCACTCCTTTTAATAGAATCCAGCATAAACTCAAAACAGCCTTGTGCTCAGCCTGAACCATTTATCTGAGACAAAAATGTCTTCTTGACAAAAAACAGATCTCCTTTAATAAAAGTAAGGCAGACAGTATTATGCTCTGAGGGAATCCTGTTGCTCTTTTTATATTTATATATAAAAAGAATTCTTCTGTAATACACATAGATATAAAAAGTGAAGAAAATTGATGCCAAATATATGAGCATTAGAACATCAAATTGGCCTTTGTGAATGCTGTTCTTATAAATCAAAGCACTGGTGCTAATGACCAGTGGAATTATATATGTAGTTAATGTTTTATTATTGAATACGCTTTATTCTTTTAGCTTCTTTTTGCTTTAGACTGAAGTTTCACAACAATTCTCGCTCCCGATAAACATCTTTATTCGGTTTAATTGTTATCAACTCCTCACCAAATGAAAATGAACTTTTGAAACTGCAGCAGTCTGCAGTTTTTTTCTGAAAATTCCTCTTTAATGCAATAAAAAGTTAATAGGGAACAGAAAAAAAAGCACCAATCACATTTTAAAACATAAAAATATCAACATGCTATCTTATTTTTAAAATATTTCCTCAAAAATGTTAATGTGTTTTGGATGAGCTGGGAATGCAACACAATGATATCTCATCAATCACATCGCTCTATCAAAAGCATTAAGAATCGAGTTTTGTATTTTTAAATGACCACATATTTCTCTGTCAACTAAATGTTAGATGTTTAACAGATTTACATTCAGTCACAAAACTGGCGACTTTTGAGAAAGGTCATTATTGCAGACTACACGTGGGTGGCCTGGTTGATGAATTAATTAAGAATACAGAAACAAAGGTCGAAAGAAAATAATTTTTCTTTAAAACTCTAGCCACTAAAGTCTTACACATTTAATTCCAATTACTGAAAAAGAGGACATCTGTACAGCTTTAGTTTTATCCATTTCAACTAATTAACAGATTCAAATAAATAGTCATTACATGTAACTGAAAAGTTTGCTAACACTTCATTAGAAGGAAGTTTAAACAAGCACACAACCTTGTTAACATATTTTGGTTTACCACAAAGTTACTTGGGCATCTCGATAATTATTTTTACTCCCTTTACAAATATATCATGACAGCCAACTTCAATAATTCTACATTCCTTTGCATTTATTTAATTACTTCATAACTCAAATTTTCTTAAAGTGCCACCAATTTTGAAAGCAGGAGCTACCATATAAACATTGCTGAGTATGAGATTTCACTACAGTATCTACAATCATATGGTTTATTAAAAATATTTTCCCTAAAGATTTAATGCTGCAAGATTACTTCAGAAGAATTCTTTGGCCTTTAATTGTGTATTTTCCAGCGGCAAGCTGGCATTTCAACCTCTGTAGCACAGTGCATTTCATCAGATGCATTGAGTTCCATCTCGTGCTCTTTATATTGGATAGCTTTGAAATGGCAAATACGATAAAAAATTAGTGAAAACTTAAAGCTGTAGTTACTCCTCCTGGCTTACATCCAAAACATGTTCCTTAATCGTCCTACTGGCAAATAAATCTATATGTTTGTACACATGCACAGAGCAGCTCAGTCCAGCTTTCAAACCTGTGTTGCTATGCCCAAAGTAAACAGACAAGCACTCGCATTGTTACTGTGCAAGCCTTTAAAGATTTTTAATATATTTTTTTAAAAAAGCACTGTTCCCCCACTGAAAAAAGTGCTTATTTCTCCTTCAAAAGGACACGTATGCTTGCCTTAGATTTATTGTGTTCTTCTTCCATTTTCTCTTTTTAAAACACATTTCTTCCTTTTTTGCTATATGTTATCTTAAAGATATATTTTATTACTTGAAAATTGCTTCATGTCATTACAACACCCAAATTCTCAGTTAGGCTGTGCAGGTACACAGAAATCTTTATTGACCTGAAGGAGGTGAGGTTTTCCTTTTACAGCAGGAGTTTGCTGATAAGAACACAACTCATCTCTGCTTTTGAAATTCCCCTCATTTACAAGGGCTGACAACCCCTGAAAACCACGCACGCACAAATATATTCACCTACTTGCTAGGCAAATCTCTGATGGAAGGGATGTAAGGCCTTCAAACTGTTAATTCAGCCCAGAAAACCCTTGGTAGGCATTACCAATTCTTGTGGTTCCCCAGCCAGTTTAGGGAGACTGATGCTTGTGATGGGCACAGCCAGCAGCATCCCCTCCCAGCAGAAATGAAACATTCCAAACCCAGGCATCTCCATCGCAGGAGGAAGCAGGAATGCCACTAAGTATTTCTTTGGACTCATCCAGATCTCTTATTTCCTGCCTTAAACCTGAAAACTGGGATAAGCTAAGAAGTTTAGGGAAATCACTGCCATACAGCACAGAGAGAACAGACCCAACCACGCGAGGCAGCCGCCGTGCTGCAACTACTTTAAAACTCAGGTGATGAGTGCTATCAGCAAACCAGCCTGTCACAGGAGAGTAAAATCATTTCAGAAATTAATACACTGAGGAGGAATCTCTGCAGCTCAAGCAGCTCTACAGACTCCACACCAGCACGATGCTGCACCACAAGTTCATGCTGAAGTACAGGAGCAGTCCCAGTTAGCTCGGTGAGATAGCTCACATGGTTTAAAGCTTCCCAAAACACTTCCCTGAACTGAAGCTTCTCTCAGCTATGCTATAAAAACCAGCCAGGTCTCCCCAGCTGGTGCAATATGTGCCATCTCAGCTAGCATGTCGGTTCTTGTGGGCTTGCTGGTGTCTGCCAGCACACCAGCACGGGGTCCCTGCCGCGCTCCTGGGGACACGTCAACCCACACAACTGCCAAAACCAGAATCTGCCACGTTTGAATGAGCCTGTCTGCACAGAAATGTGTGTTTCCACCTGGCAATGGGAATACAGCTGGAGTGAAGGACAAGAACTCAGCAGGGGTTGCAAGCACACACGACATGCCTTGCGTTAGCCAGTTCTTCACTGGGGCAGTGCAGAGTGACAGTCCTGATTTAGATCATACACAAAATGGATTTATTTCTAATCAACTTTCTTTTTGCTAGATGTACATTTTAGTGGGAAAAAAATTATTAAAGTCTTCTGTACCACAAAAACCTAGCAACGCCAAAGATAGATTATTTTATTTTTCCTGGAAAAAACTATAATGTTAATTCTGGAAGTGAGTCTCAGTACTGAAAATAAATTATTAATTTAGCAGCATTTTAAAACTTCAGATCACAAAAATATGAATGGAAGACACACAATTAAGATACCTAACTTAGAGTCTCCTTCCCTAGAGATTCAAGACAAAAATTATTTTACTAGAACTGATGGCTTATTTATATTACAGCAGCAGTATTTGGACAAGGCAAGCGTTATCATTTTTACAACTACTTTTCCATAGTGCCCTTTAGGCTTGATAGCTCCCTACTATTGTTAAGGTCAGAGGACAAGTTCATAAAACCTCTAAATCATGCATAACAAGACTTAAAAACCCAAGATACATCATTTTTTTCCCTAGGCCTATGCAGAAGAACCAAAGCACAGACAATGACCATCAGAAATAATGACCACATTAAACAAGGCTTCATGAGAAATTTATGAAGTAAAATTTTTCTTCTTTTTTTTTTTTCCTGGCAGTATACAAAGAGCCAAAAGACTTTTTTTTTCAGGAAACAAAAACAAACCCCAAGAGTCAGACTTATTTTAAGACTTGACTCCAAGATCTTAAGCAAAATAGGTTCTTTTTTTCCATTCTCTTTTCTTTTTTAATTTTAATTTTGCAAGAGAAAACCTATAATGTTATATGAACAAACCCCTTTCCATGTAACATTACTTGGCTAAGTACTTGCAAAATGAATTCTCAGAAACAACCTCAGCATACTGGGGGTTTTGTTTTTCAAGTAAAATATTTTGCTTTCCTCTCAGGTAAGAAAATAACTTGACTGTTGATTTGTCATTAATACCTTACTAACTTACCCATAATAAGCATCATAAAGATAGGGGAAAACAAGAAAAAAGAAACTTTGTTCTTTTTAAATTCAATAAGTGTGAACATTTGAGAAAAAATGTACAAAAGAGTTAGAGAATAGTGAGGTATATGGGAGTCCTGAATAAGCACTAATTCCAGGAGCAGACACTTGAAAATTAAATGACTGATAGGAATAAACAAAAAAGACATGGATATCCTCTGTCACAAAGACAGTGCAAAACACTACATTAAAGTCTGTGTGATAATGGTTTGGATTTTTTAACAAGTTATTTTGCCTGACACACTGTACTGTCTATTATTAATAAAACAGCACATATGCCTCACAAAAGAGCATTGTGCTTGATTACATTTTAGTTTTGAGATGTATGTAAAATTATAAGCTTCTGTATTTAATAACAAACTTCACTCATCAACTGGAATCAAACACTTCACCATATTTCCAGACAATCACATTTTCCAACCACGTTATATATTAATAAATATAATCAAAGTACATCGATATTTCAACTGATCAGCATAAATCAATGTCAATTATGAACAAGTGTTAGAGACACAAAATGTGACACTTCACACTTGATCTTGTCAAAGTGTCCCATAAATATGATCTCAGGACAATATATATTTTGGCTTAATTTCAGTCCCAAATAGGGCTTTATTACAGCTGCATGCGTCTGCAGAAGTTTTTGACCTAGCAAAAATCTCATCTATTTTTCATTTTCAAAAACATAAAATACATTTTCCTAAGATTTTTACGAGAAATGAATGCACGTTTTGTTTCTGAGCAAACTACATTACCTGCCCTTCTGCAACTGTCTCTGTGTCAATGATAGTGATGATTCCAGGCACCAGAGGACTCCGGCGAATGTTGCTATGAGCTAAAATTTCTTCTTCAGTTGCTCCTGAAGGCAGCGTCCCTGTCAGCTGTGTAACTACTTTCCCAACCATTGTAAGTCCAGTCTTTATTGTCTATAAAAAGAAAGAGAACCAATAATTAATGTTTAGGGCTGTTTTGTAGATCTATCTTGAATTCTTTCTCAACACAATTAATACAATTAGACTGCACACACCAGAAGCACACAAATGTTTTTATAAGTTATACAGAAGCTGTAAAAGGGTCTATGTAGCAGAAATATCTTGAAAAGATTAGCATCCTATCAGTGTGAAGTATTCACCTTTATTTTGGAATTAAATGCTTCCAAAACACTCTTGGAAAAAAAAGAAGCATTTCAAGTTGTTTAAATGTTGGAGTTTTTTCTTTCTTTAACTTTGTTATTTAATTATCCCAAGAGGCACAGAGCATGGATAATTAAAAGAATGAAGTGATGAAGCCAAGGTGGGTGTTTGTGGAAGGCAGTGTTACAGAGAGAAATATTTACAGCCCTAATGGTTAATGCTGAAATAGTTGTGTCTTCTGCACAAGTGCAAGAGACGAGGAACTTGGCCTTTGATAGACAGGACAGGCACATTCATTTCTTTTGCAGCTATTATGCCTTCTGCAGCATTAAAATTGAATATGAGACTCAAACCCAGCAAAATTAAAAACCCCATCCTCAAGGCCCTAGAAAGGACAACACTGTGGAACATACACACGTACTCCATTAAAAATCACACGACTTTGCACAGCCTGCATGTGTTTCCAGACATGGGGGTGACAGCATATTCACTGCAGCAGCTTTTAATACCTAACGATGCTGAAGATTGTTTTTATGTTATTTTATTTGGAGAAAGTGGGAGAGTACACATGGTAGGAGGGACACGGGTTTTAAAAAAACAATTCAAACTACAACTTTAAATACTTTCTTCTTCAATCAAGAACTGAGCCTCATTTGCCTGTGAAGAACTGAGCAGATTTATTATGCAATCTAAATAAGAAATAGCAAAAGAGATCAGAATGGAATGACACTGTAACAAGCCAATTCTTAACTAAAAAGACAAGCTAAGCTGCCTGCTAAATTGGAAAGGAAAAAAACGGTACAGATCACAGGCTGAAACCAAGGAGCAGCCACAAATCAATTGCAACTGCTTTGTTTAGTGCTAAAATCTCAAACTGCAGTGATTAGAAAACACATTAGTGTTCATCAATTAGCAGCCAAACGTTTGTTTTAATAATTCATAGGAAATGACTTACACAAAGTCTGTTAGTGTGTTGTCAGGAAAACCTCTGAAGGGCCAACAGAATTAGGCGCCACACTGTATTGATGGCACCAGCCAGCCAGGAAGCCTGATTAACCTCTGAGATGCCTCAGCTGATGGACTCACCCCATTAATGCTAATGGAGATACTACCACTTAAAATCGAGCCATGCCTTTATCATAGGAATGTCTTTGGGGTTTAAAGTCTTTAGTAATATCCTGCCATTTGTTTCTTATTATTTCTCTTTATACTCGGATACGACAGACGAGAACAAAACAAAATCTTAACGGGGCAAATTGGGACTGAAAAATGTAACACAGAGCACAGAACGATACCCGAGGAATACACCTAAAATAGACCCAATGCCATCACAAAAATGCATTTCAGACACTTTCCTTACAAAAACCAACAAGGCTGTTTTCTGGCCTATAGTTAAAATTGTATAAAACTCACTGGCAGTTTATACAGCAGGAAAGAGAACTCGGTACAGAGTACTACATGGCAAAACACCTATGCTAAAAGACCAAGAATGGCAACTGACTTATTTTAGAAAATATCTTTAATATTATAACTAGAGAAATTGGATAATAAAGTGCCAAGTATAAATTTACAGCTCTCTAGAAAAAAAAATAACGTGCTTATCTGGCAAAATGAATTCCTGTCACACGTTAGAGCAGCCTGTGACTGCAGAACTACCCAGGAGTAATAGGTGTACAGAGATGTGGCCGAGGCCATTAGCTCAGAAATATCAGTGCAAAACCATTACAGCACTTACTTCTTTGTGCCGTGTGTATATTTGCAAAAACTTCCCTGGTAATCTTTAACCTTTCCCATGCCATATCAGCTGTCCCCTCTATCCATTAGAGCTAATGACCTTGCTCTCACATAAGCTGTTAGTACTCATTAAGCAGTTATCAGGTAACAAGAGAAAACAGATGCAGCCTTTGCTAAATCACTTTACCACTATAGGATTAAAAGATATGGAGAAAGAATCAACTAAAGAAGTTATGAGGTGAGAAGAACTTGGTTTATAATTTGATGCCAGATATTCGACAGACCAAATTCATTTTAAATGAAATAGGGCAAAGTTTGCACTGTCCCAGTTCCTTTGTCATTGATGGGAACCTGCCAGTGCATACTCAGTGCTATTTTCTTATAAATAAAAGTAAAATACTTGATCTAGTTCCTTTTGTAAGCAGTGATGCTCATTGTGCAAACACACAAAATTATTTGTATGCTCACGTGTACCCTATCTACTTAAAAATAAGACTGTTCACATTCTTTCAAATACAAATAAACACATATTTCATTAAAACAAATGTATGCACTCATACCTCATTTAATTGAAAAATAAGTACAACTTTAATTAGATGAAAAAATTAAAATGCACCATTCAGTACTTGTTAGGCTGTTTTGTTCCAAAGGTCTTGCATCCTTTTAGTGACAAAACAATGTATTGTTCCTGTTTCTCATAATAAATACATAATTTAGTTGTTTACAAGTGAAAAATCTATAGAAAGCAGAAGGAGATAGCAAAAAGATATGCCTTGGTAATCAACAATGTGAAAGCCTCGCAGTTAGTTTGAACAAAAAGAACAATCAATCAATCACAGATTCAAGTTCAAACTAAATGTTTGTTGAAATACTCTTGTTTCAAAAAGATGTTTCCCTTTCCTGCTCTTCCCTATATTCTGAGAAGAGGTAGGATGGGAAATAAAGCCTCCTAGGAAAGCCATCTTCAACAGCACAGCAAGTCTGACCACTGGGAATGCATTATGATGGGGAATGCACGTGCACTGCTTGAACAGAGTGAGCTGAAACGTGAGTCACCCAGGGCCATGGTGGGATCAAACCTCACTTCAGCAAGACACAAAAAACCAAGTGTGGAGATGTAAGAATTTAATGAAATCAGTAACAAACATTTCAGATTTAGTGTTGCACACTCAGACGTGAATAACAAATTAATAAAAGGCTGAGACATACTCAAGAACCAACCGTGCAGATATTTAAAGAATATTAATCTTTTCTATTACAGTAACATCCAACAGCTAGTTGAGATCAAAATCAATGTGCTAGGCAAAATACAAAGTAGTACAGAGACTGCGCCCTCATGATTATCTGTTCTCCTAACCTTCACTATTACTTTATCTCCGTACAGAGGCTAACAATCTTTTCTTTCCTATGATTATAAACACATTTTATCTTTAATAGCTATTCACATGATGCAACATCACTTCAGTGTTTGGATATGTTCAGCTTAACATGGGTATTTCTGGACTATGACCCTTGGCTAACACTCTGCAGAAGGCAGGGTCATCATCTTGGTCCTTACTTGCTTTAAACCCCAGTTATCCACAGTCTCTGGGGGTGAGGGCTATAAAAGATGTCCCCCTTTTTTACTTAAATTTTTTTTTAGTCTGTCAAAAAAAAATAAACAGAATAGTGTTTAATCTTCAGTCCCTACTGGAATGCTTTGACAATCATTATATGGTTTAAGAAAGCTTTGGCCTGTTGTTCTTCAGTTACCATTAGGCTTGGCTTTGGCAGCACAGTGATCTGTTCGTAACGTTTTACCACATCAGATCATAACTGTGGCTGATCACACTAAGGCAGTTGGTTTCTCAAACCTATCTGTGCTATAAAAAAAGATGTTAATGATGCTGAGATTGGAGGAGATTTAGGAGGTTTCCTCCCCCCCTTGCTGAGGGTGAAAATATGCAAAGAGACACCAGCACGTTTCAGATGTCTTCAGAAGAACAGCAATTCAAACTCTCCTCAACAATGTAAAAAACTGTGATTTTTCTCCTCCTCCAGCCACACTGACTGTGTCCAAAGCTATGCTGATGGAATACACTTGTTTTGATGTTTGTTATTTGTTTTTATTTTACATGAGATGATATGCCCTATGTCTCTGTTTGTGGGTTCTTCTAACTGTTGTTTTCTTCACCGACGCTGAGTTTTCTGTTCTGTGCTGTCATTTAATTCCTATTATTAGCTTTGTTTTGTTGTGCATATCAGAAATGAAAAGGCTAGTGGTTACAATGGAAGCTTGTAATCAGCATAAAGTTTGCCAGACAATGCCAAAACTCACTTTGTGTGTGTGCATGTGTGTGAGAGAGAAGACACTGCTTGGCAAAATGCTGCAGGTTAGTCCACAAGCAAAGGAGTGGGGTGGGGGGAAATAGTAAAACAACAGCTCTGCATAGTCTTTGGCTCATTTAAGATTTTTCCAAGCCATGGTCTTCTTTTGATACTATGAAAACCCAGACATTGCTCTGAAAACAGAGGGGTATTATAATGTCATCTGAACGAAGAAAACGAGACAAAGGAACCTATATGTAAACAGTCATTAATAAACTCTAACCTTCAAAGAAAGCTGCCAGGTAATTAATTAGCCCCAGTGCTGCGCTGTCATCCTCCAGAGAGATTAAAACATATAATGCTAGTGTGACTGAGTCCAAAAATCACCAAGCACTTGCGAAGTCAGTTTTCATGATGCTAGAGACCAATAATTCACAATGTTGATTTCTAATTGTGTAAACTTGTAACATTATGAATAGCCATTATATAAATCCATTCTGCTATGATTTTCATATAACAGAGGTCACTAATATAAATAGCTGTTTATAATAAAAATCACTTCAGAAGGACAGGAATACTTTTGGCTGCTCAGAGATTTGCAGGAACAGGATCATACACGTGGTGCTAATGCTAGCATGTTTCTTACTGCATTTTCCTCTTTTGTGAATGGGGGTGGGGGGTGATGACACACAGTACAATTCAGCAGGGAAACCTAATAATTATCTTACATGATAACCTCTCCCAGCAGCAGACGATGTACTCACTTTGGCAGCACTAATGACTGTGGCAGTGTAAGACTGAATGTTGTCTCCACAGGCTCCACCACGGGATTGATGGCATCGGATCAGCTACAACAAGAAAGACAGCAACCAAGTAACTACTATTAAACTACACAAACCCATAACCCATTACCATAGCTCTTATTTATCATGTACAGTGGTGTGTTTTTTCCTACAAATAGCAAAAAGCCCTGCTGAGACACTTAACCCCTTTTTATAATCTTCTGGGTGCCACCCAGACTGTCGCATACTCAACTCCAGTTTTCAATTACAAGATGAGTAGTCACTAAGAATTCATAAACTTTGAAACACTGGGATTTTTGGTCTGGCAGCAATACCACAAATAAATTTAAATAAATATAATCAAAAGCTTTAGCCATGTATATGTAACATTAAATATCTGACATTCTAAGAATCCAAGTGTGGCTTTCCCCTCCTTTTTATGTCTAGCAAGCAAAGAAATGACAAAGGAAAAGAGCTACTTTAAACTTCACATTTAATAGATTAAAGGAACGTACATGGGGTTTATGCTGTATTGCCTTCAAAATTAATAAATCAAAACAAGATTCTCCTACCTGCCATCCACCTACAAAAGCAGTTTTTGCCTTTGAACTCTAACAATAGAATCTGCTTCCAACTAAATAAATGGCAAAAAACTATAGATATTTGTTGCTTGTACACAGAACGTTGCCTGTTTAAACTGCTTTAGCTAGAAGAAAATTAAAAATCACTGCAAGATGTATTTGTTTAAACAGTCTTTCCTTTTCTCCTTGTATTTAAGTATTGACATGAAAATAGTTCAGCTAGGGAGAAAGGGGAAGCCCACAGTGAATATACCTGGGAAGATACAAGCCATTTAAATTTCCTTTCCTATAAACTATCAGTGGCTGGCATCCCAGGCTGCCTGGTTACGTTTTACAAAACCACACAGGCGTGGCCTGAGTTTGGAGAGAAATCAGTTGTGCTTGAGAAGATGCAACAACAAATACATTTCTAAAGTGTGCCTCTCTGATAATTTCTGGTTCAGCTCTAGAAACAGCCAAATTCATGAGCTGAAATCAAATGTGCAGAGCAAAGATACATCAATGAACACCAAAGCACCACCAGTGTGGGTCAAAGATAAGTTTTGTCATTGTTTTCATTGTCATCACCATTTTCACAGGGCTTTTTTTCCTCTCTATATACAAAACTTAGAATGAAATCTACAACCAGAGAACAGTATTTTTTGAAATGAAACCTTTCCTTACCTTGTTTTCTGCATAAGCAAGCCAACGGCTTCCAAGAGCGATAGGATTCATGTTTGGCCCTGGACAAGGATAGCAGCCTGAAAAGTTTTACAAGGCAAAATTAAGAAATATCTGAACAACTTCTTACAAAGAATTTTATATATTGCCAAGAGAACAAAAAGTCTAAACAAAACCTTTCAATTGCTAATATCACTCTGTAAACGCTTGTATTTTTGTTCCTAAAGATAAGACTGCGGTTAGATGAGCTATTTTGAACAGTTAATTATGTGTAAATACTTGTTTCTCCTTATGTTTGCATTTTTTTAATGCCATTTTGATACAGCGAGGTGAGGAGGCTATTTAAAAGTTTGACTGGATTGGTTCATTACCTTCACATTTCAATTAATTTTATTTGATCAACATCTTTCCATTGGCCACCAGTTCCAGTTTGCTTCAAGCTCTTTCAGGTTTCCGTGGTGTGAAAGGGTGTATTGTGCTTTTGGTTTTGTTTTTAATAATTCTATATACAAGTCCTTGGTCTCTCAAAATACTTTTGCACACACTGAACTTTAAATTCCTTTAAAATCAGTGGCAAAATTTCCATATAACAATACACATATATACATACACATTTCACAAACAACTGCAGTTTATTGCATAATGTCCTACACCACAGTCAGAGATACAATATATAAAAAAAAAAAGTCTCTTGCATCAGACTCCTGATCCTGATCTGCCAGCCCCAGTGAGAAAAGGCAAACCTATTTGCCACCTTATTGCTTCTTCAGAGCACTGGGCCAGGCTGCCCAGAGGTTGTGGAGGCTCCTTCTCTGGGGACATTGAAACCCCGACTGGGTGCATTCCTGTGTGAGCTGCTCTGGGTGGTCCTGCTCTGGCAGGGGGGGTTGGACTGGATGCCCTTTAGAAGTCCCTTCCAACTCCTGACATTCTGTGATTCTGTGAAATAGCAGAGTCTTGTCTAACAGGCCTCAAAACACTGCAGAACATTTAGTGAGCAAAACTGACTTCTAAAAGTTTAATGGCATTATTTTCAATGCTTCAAAATGGTGAAGGTGCTGTGTGGAAGGGTGTCAGCTATAGCAGTAGGTATAAGTTCAAACTGACATTTGCCAACACTTTGACACATTTGATGGCATTTTGTTGTGCATGTGCAGGAACAGCTGCTGTCCTGTTCACACGAAGATAAACAGCTCTTTATTTCACTTCTCAGAGCAGAGAACGTATTGCAAAATTCGAAAGATCCTAGCAAGCTATTTCAAAGGTCATAAAGTGATGGAAGGAGAAAAGCAGCAATTCATTCAATTAACTCCATCTCAGGCCAGGAAAGCAAAACCCAGTGAGTATTTTGTAAGGCCTTATCGCTGCCTTGATCTCAGGAAGGAAAACGAATTCTGAAGAGATGATGCCACAATTGTTATTGCATTCCAGAAGTGCATAAAATGTGGGTAGCCAGAGCCTCTTAAGGAACAAAGCAAGCAAAAAACGGTTGTAAATACAACCTTAGGTTGTAAATACAACCATGTTCTTCCGATGACATTATAGATCAGGACCAGTAAGGTTTTAATGCTGCCTTCTGCTTTGGCAATTCTGATCTGGGTCAGTAAAGACATTCAGGGTCCCTCAAATTTTATTTATTTTCTTGCTTTTTATATACAAAATATAGCATTATAAGCTGTCAGATGATAGCCCTCATCATATAAATCTCTACAGTGACTTCAAATCAGGCACTTGCATTTACCAAACTCTGCAAGCACCTCGTAACACCCTTGCAGCAGAAAACAAATGGAGACGCAGCAACCAGGACAAAACCTAAGCAATTCAACAACTTGTAGCACAAAGGAATGTCTTGCTTGGAAAAGGGTGCTGCTTTCAATTACTTCAGTGGACTGAAGTAAATGAAGAACTGCAAAAAGCAGTATTCTTCAAACCAAAAATGAATAACTAGAAAAAAAATGAAGTTCTCTTAGAAAAACTGCAGCTGCCTTCATCGAACCCACTGTAGGTGGTTTGTTCCACGAACTGGTCTCAGTCAATCAGACACAGCTCCACACTAAATCAGCCAATTCTAATAATAACCTCCACAGAGGTCAACAATTCAACTCAGTACTAAACTCTACTCCCCGATACGAAAAACAGCGTAAAAAAAGAGCTATTTCCTCCCTTTCTTTTCTTTGCAAGTCTCTGCATTTTGGAAACTTGCAGCAGAACATGGATAAACAAAGGGTTATACTTTATGGGAAGGAAAAGCAAATTGTTTTTCTGCTTTCCAAAAAAACAGCTGGAGTCAGCAGAACATCATATGCCGGGCAAATGAAAAGACGGACACAGCGTGACCCATCAGGCTCGGCCATCCAATCGTTACCAGCCCAGCTCTCTTAAAGATTAACTTCTATTTCTACTAAACTTCAAAGCAACTGAGGAAAAAATCCACTCAAAGCAACAACAGCAGCAACTTTTGCATGTTTACAATAGAAATGAACATAATGAGAATGCAGAACTAACTGTCAAGATGACCAAAGTTTCCAAGTTTTAATGACAGCATGGAGAGGTCATCCAAGAAAAGATCACTCGGGGAAAGTCCTTCCAAAAGTACAGCAAATCAAGCAAGTACTAAAAAACATCTGATCTTCGAATAAGCTTTACTCGGACTATCACCCACAAAAATGTAGGTGATTGGAAACTATCTAAAATGCCTTTAAGCCTACAGTTACTCTCTCCCTCCATGCTTTCTAATGACACTCAGAGGAAACACTACTTTCAAGCTGTGAAAAGGCAAAAGTAAAAAAATACTATTTTGAAAGTCTCAGTCTCCTTTTCTTCCTTCTTTTTTATAACCGAGTTATAAAATTGTAGTCTGAAATAAGCATACAGTTTGTGAGTATTTGGATTCAAAGAGGGTTTTAGCTTACTTGTTGCTGTGCTGACTTTATATATTTGGTTTTACTGAGAGTACAGGAATCCTAGAAGTTACTTAAAGTTCTCCAAAGAGCTATACAAATGTTTGCTTAATGAGTGAACAAAGAGAAGGAATGTTTATTTTACATTATTTTTCAATTACTTTTATGAAAATCTCTACCACCCTTTGGAGACTCACATCCATATGCCCATAATAAAGAAAATCACCTCCTCTACTCATTCCACAACTGCCCACTTCTGACTCCACAGCTTTCCATTGGCCCATGCTTCTACAGAAAACTAAGACCTTTTCTTAAATTGTTTTTGAAAAGCTCATCTTGTAGCTTCAGTAATGGCAGTGTGAATACACAGACAGCAGCCAAGAAGAGAAAAGCAACACATTCCTCTCCTCCCACTTAGCTTTTAAACAAACAGCGCATTGGGAAAACACTGCTAAGAGGAACAGGGCCATCAAAATCAGCTATAACAGAGATTAAGCCAATAAATTACAAAACATGCCACTATTAAAACTTGAACCCTTTGTACTGGAGCAGCTCTTCCTCGAGCTCCACAGCTTTTTCAGGAGAAAAAAAGCTTAAGAGGAGATAATACATATATGAGTGTGTATATATATGAACTCAAAAGCCCAGTATGGGATGGAGAGTTGGGGGCTAAACACTGCAGGGATTCCCCACATCCATAAAAACTTGGCAGTTTTGTACTTCCCATCCAAGCACACAATCTTCAGAATCCCAGAGGCAATTAAAAGTCTACAGGCATCTAAGCTTTCAACAGCTGTTCTTCAAGAGAACCAGAGCTGTGAATCTCTGCTACCCACGACACTGCTACAAGCCCAGCCAAGAGCTTCGGATGGGTTCCATACATGTGACCTCCTCATTCACCCAGTATGGATGAAGCATCTTTTCTTCTCACTAAAACACGTTATGAAATGACATGCAACAAACTGCTGCAAATTCATGTGCGAATGAATAAAAGTAAAAGGGAATGAAAAAGCCAAATCAGAAGCACCCAGAACATTGTTTTTCTTCAAACACATCCCAACGTGCTTATGCTAGGACACTACTGGTTGTTTTTTAAATTTCACAGCACATTGTAAGAACTCTTATTCTCTACACTTATTTTTATAGTCCAGAAGAAGAAATAAAAAATAAAAGAAATCTGTTTGTGATATTTGCCAGGCTTTCATTCTCTCTATCTTGACTTGGTTTTTACTTTTTAATGAAAGCCACGTTAGTAAGTTGTTCTTTTCAGTCTTTTTTTTCCTGTCAGTTTAATAGGAAAGCTTCCCTTTTCCATAATTTTCACAGCTTTCTTTTCCCCAGTTCTCTCTGATTTCCTCTGCGTTGATACACTTTCATCCTTTTTGGCATCAGTTATAAGAACTATCCTCATAACTACTGTAACTTTTTTAATGGCTATTCCACAACTTGTCTCCATGGGGAATGCACACCAGTGCTGCCCAGTTTTATTTCCAGTCACTTTTCTCAGTGTTTACACAATGTGTGGGTGTGGGCAGTACTATTATAAAATCTTCTTAGGATTCTGTCCCTAATCCCAAACCATGAAAGACACTGCGTTTTTTTCAAGTCTGATGAATACAACACTGGGACAGGATACAGTCAGCACACACAAGGAATGCTGGGCAGGGCAGAGCTCTCCAAGGCCAACCTACACCCTAAGGCAAAATAAGTGAAACCTTAGTGAGAAAGCAGGTTACTGGATAAACAAAGACCTTTCTGTTTCCATGTGTGTAGAAAGTGTCATTAAGGATGACACACACCATGGTGAGTGTGTAGTGTTTTTGAACAGTTTTCTGAGCAAATTCCAAAATGCATAACTCACCTCAATCAAAATTATTTGCCTCTAATCAATGTATTTACCAGATATCGCTTTTTAAATCTGTGATGCAGTGGTATTGTGTATTTTTAAATAAATAGCTACAATATCCCACTAAAGCTACTTTTCAGTCACTGGCTGTAGCTTGTAATAAATTAGTAATTTTCTTCTAGGTTTTATGAAATATACAGCACTCTATCTTAATGAAATTAAAAAACTCCATTCTTGAGTCTTGCAATCCAAAGCAGCTCCATGACAGAGCACAAAAGGGTATATGCAGTAAATAACGGGCAGAGTGATAGTGCTGTTGCAAAAGCATTGTTTATTCCAAGGAAAACAAATCATATAAGTTGTTTTATCTAATATTTTTGTTTGTTCGGGCTTTTTTTTTAGCCTCACCAAACAAACCAAATTTATTTGTTTATAAACTGTATAAACTAATACTGTTTATAAATTCCTCTGGGTTCCTTCTAGATGAAAGGCCCTATGTAAATGTTATTACTCTCACACTGTCACATACTTTCCAAAACTTTTCTATTGTTCTTTTACTTCCTTCTGTTTAAGTATCACCCATAAAACTGAGCAAAAGAGTAAACCAGCAGGACGCACCCTACTGTGAAATCATTCCTGCCATCCAGGGCCACCTTCTTTTTTAAATCACAGTGACATTATCACTGCTAAAACACTAAAAAAAATAATCTAGAAATCAAGTGAAAAAGTAAAGCCACAAGTGCTACATTTACTGTGATCACCCGTCTTTGCAGGGCAATATTCACAATCTACGTCACGTTCACAGCCCTGCAATGAGCTGCATTTCGTGGTGGCCTTGCTGGGAAGAACAGAATTCCCTCACACAAGCTTGGGGAAGAACTACGGATTTAATAATAGTAATGATGAAGATCATAAATATTATTGTTGCTATTATTATTCTTACTACTACTACTATTACTACAGAGACTTCCACCATAGCAGTTGTAAGTATTTTACTGTTACTCTATAGGTCTATGGCCAACACCAGAGCTTTTACTAAAGACATCTGTGGCCTTTAATGTTTATTAGGCTTGGTTGTTTAATTTAGCACAAATTTGACTGATTGCGGGACAAACTATATTTTAATCTTGGGTTTACTTTCTTTTTTTGTTCAGAGAACTGTGATAAATATAGTGTTACTATAGAGGCTGTTGTTCCTGTATGGGACAATGTGAGTAAGATGGCTTTGTTTTGGCCTTTAAGGATTTGGGTGCTTTAGACCAAAATAGCTCACACAGAAATAAACAGCACTTCTGGTCTACATATAATTTTTAAAGCTGTCAAACCCAGGAGATAGGGCAGATACACATCTTGAGTACCAACACCTTGCTTCTGTCTTTATTCAATTTTTCTGTTGTATTCATGCTTTCCTGCAGTGCAGCAAGAACACCCTGCAAGCAACGAAGACATTCATTGCCAGAGATGTACCATGTTGCCCTAAAGACCTTATCAAAAAGTATTTCAACATTATCCTGTGATACTGGGTTTTGTTGAATGTGGGAATCAGCATTCTTATAATCAATGCTGTTAAAAAGTAAGAGCAAGTGAAATCAGCATTTCTCAGCAAACACCATTACAAATTATATGAAGGGGGTGTGTATGCATATGTTTGTGTGCATAAAAATAAAAACTGATTAGATACAACCCATGTGAACATACTGGGGCTTCTCTTCACTGATCAAGAGAACACTGTGAAACAGGAGCTCGCGTCCCACCTGCCTTACGGACTTTCAATCTGAGCTGCAGGGTCTCCCTGCACAGACACAGGATCCTATCAATTATTGCACCACATGGGGCATCCAGGAGAAATGCCACGCGCCGAGCAGAGCTGGGAAGGGAAATGCACAAACAGAACTTCTTGAAGAGTGCAACTCTTCAGGCATTAAGCCTTCTCGTAAGACCCCCAGAGTCTTTACTTCGAAGCAGAGATCAAGCTGCTCCCTGTGTGCTGAGCAGGGAAAAGGAATTCTGACAACACTAACAAAAATGGACAAAAAAAGATTTCCATATCAGAGCTGTGACAAAATGAAGCCACTGTATTATTTCTTGCCTGTGAGCATCAGTGAAAATAGGAATACCCCACCCAAATTGCAGATTAGAGTAGCAAACATGGTTTGCTTTGTTTTGTTATTTTTTTGAGAGGGGCAGGTGGGGTGCATTAACATACACTGAATAATTTTTGGTTTGTGGTTGGGCAAATCTTTTGAGACTTTGTATACAATAAAGTACTCTGACTAAAACCTGGGAAATTACCTCTTAAGGCTCTAGCTGTACAGCATCAATAGAAATGTGGTGCCAGCTAATGGCTGCAATAACTGTCTTCATCCCTAGAGAATAATGAATGGAGAATATATCAATATGAGGAGTGGAAGGGCCAGGGAAACTGAACAGGCACTAGTTATCGGACACAAAGATGATGCCATGCATGATGTTATCTGTGATAATCTTTACTTAGGGCCCAGGGGGTGGGAAGGATATTCTTTACAGAGAAGAAAGTATCCATCAGGCCATATTCATAATCGTCAATGTTCCACTAAGTAAGCATTTTTGGAGGAGGGTTGAGGGAGCACTGATGTACTAGAAATCAATGAAATTCAGCTTTTCTGCATCTATTGTTTAGAGCAAAGCGGGGGAATAAAAAGTCTGTCCATCACTTTTGGTCCTGACCGCTCAGTCACATGTGGCATTTAGAAAAGGGCTCTGAAGGAAATCTTAAGTGAACCACAGAAAACTGAACTATTTAAAATTCTCTTAAAAATCCACACCTTGGCATTCACAATTACCAAAGGAAACATTCTTGTTGTAAGCACTAAATGAGTTGGTTTGTTCTAATTTGGCCACATGAGCACTTAAACCAGCACAGGATGCGGAATTACTGCTTGGCTTTATCTTCCCCTTCTTAAGGAAAGGGAGCTGGCTCCAAGTGCAAGCACAGTGCAGAGCAGAACTGTTACTGCCATGAGTCCTTTGCAGATTGATGCTCTGCCTTTCCTTAGCATACATTTAAAAATAAGATTACCATATAGGGTAGATTACAGAATAGCCTGTTAATTTTTTTACAATACGCACAGTACATTTTCCCTACAAGTTTAAGCACCTGTCTCAAACTCACATGCTAGGACTGGGGCACCTGTACATCGAGTTTCTGTTACAAAAGGCACAAATAAAGTGTGCTGGCTCTCTGCCATTCCAGTCAAATCAGCACATTTCCATCTACTCACATGCAGGAGAAAAAAAAAATAGTACTATGTCAAATTTGCTCAAGAAAAATCAGGAAATAAAGGAGTTAAAAGATTGCACCAGCAGCACAAACTTGACCATGTTCTACATCCTGAATATTTTATGGTATATTTATTATAAGCATATAGTAAGCTACACATTCAACCACAAAAAACAAAAACAGAAAGACAAATACTACGCATGTGCAACAGCTGCATTAGCATTGCTGGGGAACAACAAACCTCACAATTCCTGCCACTGGTTTTAATTATATGTTCTGCATTTCATTTCCATGTATAAATAGTCAACAAAATGGACAAGAGCTTCTGCTTAATTATGTTTGCTTTTTAGCTGTCTCAATGAGGTTCTAAGGCTTCCAGTGCCACTTAGCTGATATGGATGGAGGATGTGATTTCCACCCCATCACCAAAACTTCTTGAAAATAGATTTTCTTTTCCTACACAGTGGTTTGCACAATAACAGAAATGTCTCCACAGAGCTAGTGAGCCTCGTTTAATATTTCTGACCTTTTGTGCCGCTGCTTCTGACCAAAAGCAGTCAGATAACACAGCTGAGAATCTTCTTCATGACAAAAAATTCTCCGGGCAGCCAGTGACATTCTTAATGCCACTGTCCTGCTGAGGCACACTAGGATGGATCCAGCTGACCGCCCAGCAGAGCGGGGATGCTCCAGTAATGGAAACTGAGAGACCTAGAAGACCTTTTCCCAAGCTTCCTTTTCAGGGATTTCTACTTCTCCAATTTAAATTGACACTGCCCTTTCCAAAAATGTTAAAAAAAACCCAGCATGCAGCAAGAGAGCCCAGCTGCTGGCCAGTTGGCTGACTGTCAAAAATCTACACAGCTGACTAGGTAACTCATTCACATCACATTTCAAACACATCAGAGTAACTCAAGCCTTTAAAGATCTACTCTTAGGTCGAAGAGGTTTCAGCACATATGAAATCTGAAAGCTCAGACAAGAGCTCTGCTGCAGCTTTGACGTGCCAGGGCACAACACCCACTCGATAGCATAAGCCACTAAGCGAAACAACTAAGCTTCAAAATCCCCAGGACAAGTAATCACCAGCATGGGTCCAAGGAACCCATTCACCAAGGGAAAAAGCACACGTCCCTTTGCCCAGTCCCAACCTGTCACTGGCTACAGGCAAGCTGGGGTGGCAACAGGGGGAGGGCTGTGGTGGCCACAGCTCCAGCTGTTTGCTGGGTCCCACAGCTTTCCAAAGGGCCCAGTACAAAATAAGGGGGGGGTCTTTAACCAACCTTTGGAACCCTGGAGCTAGAACTAAGTTTGAGAACATCTTCAGTTTCTCATATTAAAAACATGGCTGGAGAAATATACTGAGTAGTGACACTTCAGGAGTTTGGATTGTCAAATGATTTGGTAAACGTCTCCAAAAGTTTTATTTTATTCTCTTTAAATTCCACTGCTGTTCCACGCAAATGCACTGCAAATCAAAAGTTGTGGGCAGCAATAGGATATCCCTGTACATCAAAATACAGCTCAGTGGACTAATTTTTAAAAAGAAATTGCAATATCTTTTAAAAAAAAGCAAAAAAACCCCAGTAACTAGAAATAGAAAAGCACAGGAATTGTCAAAATACACACTTGATTGCAGTTTGGGGTTTTTTTATATTTTTATCTAAAATAAAGCAAGGCTTGTACCCTAATTTCTTTGGCAGAATAAAAAGGAGTGAGGAATAGAAGGACACAAGCAAGCCCTTTCCCATTTGGCTCTCCCCACTGAACCCTGGCAATTCCCAGGATCTCACAGCCATGTATAGGAAGAAACTGACACCTATTGGCAACTTTAATATTACTGCATAAAGCCACTTTCCTTCAAACTATTACACAAAGTAGCTTCTCCTAACTAGATTTTTCTTCAAACACACAGATAACATGAAAAGGTAATTGAGAACTTTTCCAGCTGTGACCAAAAATACGCCCAGGAACTTTCAGATTCTCCTTTTTAAGAATAAAAATCCGATCCTTCTAAAGTAAATTATGGTCTCTCAGCAATACACAGATTTTAAGAGGCGATTCTAATTGATAAACAGCAGCACTAGTCACTAGCTGCTTGGAAAGGGAAGATTTTAACTCTTTCTGTGGTAAATACTTTCTCGGTGGTTCACATTACGTAGATAACGCCCGTGGTTTCAGGAGCAGGTAAATGAGATCCAAATNTGGTAAATACTTTCTCGGTGGTTCGCATTACGTAGATAACGCCCTACCCACACCCAGTGACTGAGCAGAGCACAGGCAGCAGAAAACATACCATTTTCCTCTACTAACATCTCAGTTATTGTGCCACAGATGCTGGGGCAGCAAAGGGACACTTAGGGCTCTTGGAGAGCACCTTCTCTGTTACAATCCATTGTCTCCTATTGAGGGGCAAATCGCAGGGTACAGAGGGACAAAGGGGAGTCTGAGAAAACACTTCCTTCATACTCAAGATAAATGTAAAAGCACCTGCAGGCAAATGCCTGCCTATAGTTTTTCTCCTACAATACTTCACTGACCTGCTTGAGCTTGGGGGCCTGCTGAAGTGAAGACACATTAAATAAACCCAACAATGTACCCGGGCCTAAGGAACAACAAAGGTTGTTTCAAAACTGCTGCTTATGTGCACAGCCTGAAACTCAAAACCTGGAACTTTTGCACTTATTTGTGCAAAATGAACCAAAGGATTTTCCAGCTACCTCTGGATGTCAGTGTAGGTAAGAAATTCTACACAGTGGAACTATGTAGAACTAAAACTACAGTGAGAAATTAGTTACAGCATCAAAAAATGTTCAAAAGAGCCAAAGATTTACAGAGTAACACTTGGAATTGTTTTTTTTAATCAACAAATTTGTTAAAACTCCAAATGAAGCCATGCAGCCCTGCTTTGAGATTCACAAATAAAAACCATCAAGTCTGTTTTATCTCACTCCACCACTAGAGCAATAAAACTTAACCTAATTATTACACCTACTTGTAACGAAGAACTTTTTGGTGAAAGTACAGCTGTCAAAGGCGGCGATTTTCTCCTGCAGGACTACGACAAGTATCCTGCAAACACAGAAATGGAACATGTACTTTAAACATTAAATGCATTGGTTTAAAGATTCGATATCTAAATGTAATTATTTCAAAAGCATCAATATAAACTCTGCAGTGATAAACTGCCAGGTTACCAGCACATGGCAGTTATTGAGGATTCTCTCTCGTCCCAACCACATAACCTTCATTTCAGGAAGTACACAGATCTGATACAGAACAACACAGCATATTTATGATATACCACCTGCAGTAAAAGCTCCATTAAAAAGAAAGACTGGAATTGCAAGGGTCCTGAATTACTTTCAATGACTCAAATAACAATCAAATCACCAATCAGTAGAACAAAAGCTAAATTTGAAATAATTCATCCCATTGTCTACCTGACTGCAAATTTATTAAATCATCTTATTTACTAAAAGGAGGGTTTTTTTTCATATGAAGCACATCAGCACCCAAATACGGTTGAGAAGCACGATTTGTGTCCATCAGCAAAATCACAGGTGCATGTTTATGTATTCACTCCTACACATACACACTTTTATTGTAAAATACAACATAACAGAACAAAAGCCACATAATAACTGTGCATGAATCCCCGTGCTGTCTAAACAAACAGAGACCAGATTTGGGAAGCCAAGTATCTTGAAAGCTTTGTAACTAGGGTATGTCTTCTCCTACATTGATGACTTCCCAAAACCAAGTTCTTACACTCTTGAAATGAAAGAACCACCTGGGAAGCCAAGAAATAAACAGATAAAATCTACCAGCTATCTGGAACATCTAGCAATATGACACAATTAAGAATCTGATTATTTTCTCATTAGAAAGAATGGGAGTATTTTTTTAATTGGCTGACAATATGGAGCATTATTAAATGCTGTTCTGATAGTTCTAATTGCAAAGATATGATGTGGCAAAAAATTAATCACATCTTTCTATGACTAGAATACACACCTAATGCTTTATCTGAAAATTCTGATTGAATATTATAGTATAATGTCTGAAAGGATAATGAATCACCTCAGTCCTGACACATACCCTTGGGTAAAGGGTGGTGCTTATCTCCCATCAGTGTGAAAACCAGCCAACAACACCTCTTTTTTTCTCTCTCCTATTTTTAACTGTTTAGCCACAAGAACACTTCCTCCTTATCCCATGAGAGCTCAGTATCTGTACAACTTTTGGTGAAGGACTACATTAAAATCCAAATCTATACCTTACCCAAATAAACAGTTTTCCCTTCTTCTGCAACTCAAGTTCTATTTTAAATTCAACTTTTGGCCTCCATTTAGTCCATGATACAGTTAAGGTACCGTTAGCACTGCACTTGGCCACATTTAATGCATTTTCAATCTGAAATAGTGAGCTTTCCTTGGGTAGTAACAGAATCTGATACATTCCAGAAAAGCAGCTACCGTGGATACAGCCACACAGCTTTGAAGTAGCTTTTCCATTTTTACCACTTAGAAGTAAAACATTAGCACCTGGAAAGACTTTTTAGCTGAGAGAGAGTTTGAATGATGATTTGCCTTTTGACTGTTTTTACAATTGGATTTTCCTTCTGTAGGAGGCCAGGCTGGAAAGATTTACTGTCATCACACTGTACACAAGGGAACTTTAAATTTTTCAAGGGACAGTTGCACAGATAAGTACTGAACTCCTCCTGACAGCTTTTAAAGGAACAGTGACCTATTCATGACACATGAAACACTTTTGATACAATAATCATACTCACATCCTACAATAAGAAAATTGACAGGGATAAAAAAACCCAAAACATTACCATCCTTTATTTCTTTAAATATTTACACCATCAAAATATCCCCATTATTAGACTAGTTTAAAGGTGTTTGTTCAGTAGTACCACTTTTCTTCTGTAACTTATACTTGACCTAATGTAGTCACTCAAGTTTAGATTTTGATAGCACAGTGATAGACAAAGTCTGTTTAACAAAACCTTTGTGGTTTCTAGGGTTGGGTTTTGTATATGATGTTCAGCCTTCCAAGCCATCCTCTCTCAGAAATTAGGTGACATTAGCCCACCTAAGAGTTGCTGCTTTGTTATTTGACTCACAGCAACATTATTCCCTGTAAACCACGGGGGAATTTTTTGGATGTGCAGGAAGGCAGTGTGTCTGGCAGAACAATGGAACACAAAGAGGTGAACTCTTCAGTGCTCTATACTGTTTAAACTCTTGATGATCCCATTTCTCCATCTGTAGGCAGATGATAGAGGATTCCAATGATTCCTGCTCACCCTCATCACAACTGAAAGAAGCTTAAATGATTTCAGACGCAAAATGTTTTGAGTTTTTTTAAATGAAAGCCATTGGAAAAGCATATTGTCATGCTGTTATATCACTTGAGAAAGAGAACCAAAGCTATGCCTACAGGAAAGCCAAAATAATAAAGTCAGGGAGTGCATACACCAGAAATTGCATTCATCACCAAAATCTTACGTGCCTTAGGACAGAAAGAATGCATAGCAAACATCCTACCTTTTATTGCAATGCAGATCATAAATAGGAGTTTTGAACTGTATGGACTTCACCATCTCTCCTGTCCGCAAAGAATAAAGGTCCACACAGCAGTAAGGTGGGCTTGTGCTAAAATGAATAAAAAAGTATTTTAATGGAAAGAAGGATTTTTTGCAAAATTATTTTTCAATTATTTCAGCCTTTCTGCATTATTTTGCACACTAAATGAAAAAACAGTAATACAAGCAGAACTCTGGAGAACAAAAGGGTCAGTATAAATCTTCTGCATTAAGGGAAGGTGTGATTAAAATTGAATTACGATATCCACACGGTCAAGAGCCTGTATTGTGCAAAAAATTATCAAGCATTTCATTTCCTTTGTCACAAATAAGACTTTGGAACATCAGATACGAACAGCAAAATAAAAGCCACTTGACAGGCATGAAGCTTTAGCCTACGCTTTTGTTAAAAACTATTTAAAACTATTTTTAAAACTATTCTTCACTTCCCTGAAGGGAGTCCTTGCCTCACTCTGTGCAACAGCTGAATCATTTGACTTAATTCGATAGAGACACATTACACAGAACTTACATTACATCTCTGATGGGCTTTTGTTTGAACTATATGGATCTTTTGAACTGCCTCGTGTCACTTTTATCATTTTAATATAAATAAAACTCGAAGGCCATTCCTTAATAAAAAGGCTTGCTTTCTTCTGAGAGGGAGAAAGTGCCGAGTGTTCCGATAGGCTTGAGGAAGGTAGTGGTGGAAACCATTTTACAAGCTAAGGAGAGGCTTTGATGTGGCAGTTCTTTCCACAACACCTTTTTTCCCCTCCAAGAACACATTAAAATGTTGGCTACTTCTAGGTCAACGAAAACGAAGCAGCACAAATTGCCAGCTGTACAAACATATACTGAGTATTGCTAAAGGAGGGTGTTTCCCCTCGCCCATATCTGCTTTATTTTACAGAGTTTAACACAATTCCTGACACAACACTTGCTTGTCTTTTGGATCTGCTCAAGCTGCTCGAGAATTTTCTGGAGAACTGGAGTAACAAATGCCAACTGTTTACTTCAAGTGCCTCAAGGTAATAAAATGGTCCATACAATAACTGTGCAGCAGAGAAACAATACACAACACATCCACAGAAAGACAACTGTCAAAGAATTCAGAGAAAAAATAAGTTTTGACATTTTGCCTACTGCAATTCTTCCCAAAATATACATTTTTCTAGGCACATACCTAGGCTAATAACTAGAGGGTGCTATTTATTACTTTTAGGCACTTCAAAGGCTCTTCAAAAACACTTCTAAAACAGTGAGACTCATGTCTAGTTACTTGACATTTGAAGCTCAGCGCTGTTAGAAAGGCAGAAAACCACAGCAAGGTCTACGTACAGACTTATTTTGATTTAAGCACATTTATTACCTGCAGGAAATTATTATTTTGATAAAAGTGTACACAGACTCTTATTTCAAAACAGAAATCATAGGCGTTGATATAACTAAAGTTATATTAGCATAATTGATACCGATCACTATTTCCATACAAGCCTGTGTTGAACAGTTCCACTTTGACTTGACATGTAGTTATTACATGACTACAACTCAAGAGTACAGACCTTCTAACACACATTGCACCAGCAAAATTATAGGTAATAATCCTGTCACTCAAATGAATAATTATTATAATTATTATTGTAATTATTACTATTAAGTCATACCTTTCTTCTGGCTCACCATGGTGAGACCATTCTACGAGTGCTTTTTTAAACCACGCTGGCTAAAAACCAGTAACTTGAGTTCAAGTGCTAGTAATCAAGTAGTAGTATGGACCAGGTCAGAAGTACTCTGAAATTCTACCCAGTTCCAACTCAAAAATTCTCCTTACAAATGTTATCTTTCCTTTCATTCCATGGTACACCGCAATCCATGATCAGAAAATAATACACAAGGGTTTAAATGTCATTGTTCAACAGAACACCATCCAGTAAGGATTCTCCACCACTGCAAGATTTCCTTTCTTTTCCAAAGACATCATTTCTCAGCCATTCAAAAAGCATGAGCCTTTTCAATGGTCTTGCTTTACTCTTCTTTGTATCTCCTCAGCTAGCAACAAGATCGATTCTTCTGGAACAGGAGAATGAGGATTATAGACACAGATCTAAGGATTCATTTCTCTCTCATAGCACTTAAAGAATAAGAGCACCTTGATTAGCCCACACTACTCCCAAGCAGTAATGAGAGCTATCCTTCCCTCCTCCATCTCAGGGATGTCAAAAGCTCAAGCTCAATGGTTCTGTGTACTTTCTCAGCCCCCGATACGCAATGGATTCTATATTGACCCATTTTAGCTTTTTAAATCAACAGAAAAAAAACACTTTGTCCTTTCTTTCTCCTCTAGAGGGAATTCTCCCCCAGGTTAATTCACTGAAAGGGCTCAGTGAAAGGTCTAACAGGCATGGAAGCAAGAAAGGAAGCAGAAGCACATGAATTGAGCAATAAAAGATGTGCAATAGGACTGCGAAAGCCCGAACTGGCTTGCCACCACAGAGCTGCAGCACAATGCAGCTTTTTCTGACCCCTTATTACCTCCACTGAACTACTCCTAACTCCCAATCTTCTTAAAACAGGGAATTCAGGGATTTTTGCAGCCCACACTGCAGAGGAAGTCAGACTCAATTACAGTGATCCCTTTACATTCTTAAAGTTAAAAATCTAGACCGAGTCCTGGATGCAGCTTCTTGAAAGTGAGAAATCTCAACTCCTTTTAACTAATTACTTAAGAAGAATTTGAACCCAAACCTTCCAAGATCAAAAGCAGAGGGTGAATGTGTTTCCATTCTCCCATGACATGCAGAACACATACATTAGTTTGTTATTCTGTTATCTTACCATACAGCAGGAAGACTCACACCAAGCAAGATGCCCCATTTAAACATAAAAAAATTACCACATTCCATAAGACAATGCATCATTACTGCTTAACATCCTGCAGTCCTTTGCAGGGTCTCTAGAAAAATGTATTTAGGTGTAATGCTTTAT
This sequence comes from Aegotheles bennettii, assembly GCA_013398125.1. Lineage (NCBI taxonomy): Eukaryota > Metazoa > Chordata > Aves > Caprimulgiformes > Aegothelidae > Aegotheles > Aegotheles bennettii. The sequence goes on along the minus strand of VZRW01003897.1, from coordinate 522,239 downwards.
TCTTAACAATTTTCTTCACTAAATTACAAAAAAATACACAATCAAATATTAAATATTCAAAAGGACACCACCTATGTGAAGGAAAAATAACATTTAATGTAATCAACATAAGTATATTTAAATTCAGCTACAAAACCAGAAGTATCCAAGCTACTACAGAACACCACCAAAACCACCACAGATTGCAAAAGCATCCCTTGCCAGTCGGAAGTTCTCGAAACATTTGAATTGTATGAAACTAAAACGACTGCATCTTGCTCTGTTTCATGAAGATTAATAACAGTCACTTCATCAGAGGATTGTGCTGACACTGTAAGTAAACACGCCTGAAATACACTAGTTGGTGGCCTACCCTAGACTATGCTACCAAACCAGCATCTTCTGGGAGACCATAAAACCAGGGGACCACTGGCTAAGAAGCTGCTCTTCTGATAAACTGAAGGTTCATGCAAGTCTCATTGATGAGGACGGCTCTGATCATATTTGAGTGTATCAGTGATGGTTACGTAAAAGGGAAAGATTAAGACAGGAATGTGACAACACAGCTTTTTGTAGTTTGGTAATAATAAAATCTGTCAAAAACAAAATTCTTGCAAATGACTCCCCATAGATTATGGAGAAGTTGGTGTTAAATATCCCAATTGTTAAAATAACTGCTTAATGCAGAGATATCAACAACTTCTTTAAAGGTAATGGGCACAAATTCACCAACAACTTCAAAAAGTTGGCATTAATAAATACACAAATACAGTCAGGCTCTTGTATTGTCTTCTATTGGACTGTTGCAGCGCAGGGAGAGAAGAGAAGTAACAGATGCCTTGTACAGCTGGCACTTGGCTACATCTGTGCTCAGCATCATGACCTAACCATCACCTCTTCACAGATTTGCTAGCTACGAGACACACCATTTATAACAGCCCTGTGTAAAATGTTTGCATACAGACACAAACACACTGTACAAAACACACACCCTTTTTATGCAGGAAAAAGGAGAAAACTGATGGAACCAACATGAGGCCAAAATTTTCTGTGCCTAGGAAGGTTTTACTCTGCCTGCTCACAAGCGTTTGCTTTCCTCCCCACTCTGCCACGTGATGAACAACGTCCCACTCTGAGAGCAAATGGGCATCAATTACAGAATGGCCTTGGGAATCCAGAATGGAGAAAAAAAGATATTTGAGAGCTGTGAAACTGAACTGGAGCCTTTGCTGAAAAAGCTGACACCAGGCCTTTCTAAGGCATGCTCTACCTAGGGCACGTGCGAGTTATTGTGGTATTTAGAATCCATTTGGCCAACACAGCACCTCATTGTATATTCTACACCATCTTCACAACAGATAGGGCTTGAACCTTTAGAAAAAGAGACCAAGGAATGCATCTCCATCTACCAAACTTTTTCTTGCTCTACACGTACAGAACAGAAGCCTGATGAGATACACAGTGATGTCACTTGGGAACAATGACAGAGCTTATGGCATCATAATATATTTTAGATAGCAATAAAATTGCTGAAACAATAGGTACAACCTTCGTTAGGGCAAAGTGTACAGTGACAAATTGAACATTTTTATAGTAAAAACACCTATCACCTGTACTCTGCTATACAGTCTCTGCAAATTTCCTTTGGAAGGTAGCCAATTAATTACTATTAACATCCAATGTGTTAATGTATTAAAATGACAAAATGAATGAAAACCTTAGAAAAAGGTGAAATGGCATCAAATTATCCAGGAGATCACGAGATTACAAAGACTGATCTAACAAATACAGAAAAAACTATTGCTTCTTAAGAACACACCATTCCAGGGATTCTGTGAAATGTCAGTGTTACAAATAGCCCATCCAAGCTAAAGATTAGTTACCCTCAGCATTTGTTGATTCAGTTGTTATGCCTTGATGTCCTTCAGTAAAGATGATGTAGCTGTCCACAGAGAATCACTACAGCATTCTCCCCCCAGAGCCTTTTTGGTAACTCGATTTCATGTGATGGAACGAGGGGAAATAGCTTATTTCCAGCTGCTATGTATAAATTGATCCTCATCTAGGGTGCCACTCATCAGTACGCTGCATGTCCCTCTCGCCTGGTGAAACTGCATTACAATGAGCTCCATCTTTCTCTAATTACACCAAGAATTACATTACATATGCCTCGTTCTGCACCCTTACAAGGCAGATTCTTTCTATACTTACTTAGGACAAATATTGCGCACATTAGTAGCAGGTTTTCTGCAGTAATGATCCTTTTCTCTTTTATAGTTTCCACATTAAAAAAACCTCAACATTTTTTCCTCCTCTTTCATCATGTATTGACCTCCCTAATGTGCAGGGCAACATACAGAGTTTTCTATAATGGAAAAAAAGCACAACACACCCCTAGTCATCAGCATACTTGATCTAACACAACAAAAAAAGTCTTTAATTTAATCACTGCTTCAGTTTTGATACTTCCAGGTATTATCTGGCAAGTTATTTAAACAACACTCAACAAATTCATATTCGAATTTGATGGGATTGGGCTGTGAAACCCTGAGTTACTGCACAGTACACAGGGGCAGCCTAACAATCTCTACTGACCTCAACAGAACTCTGTCCATTACTTAGATAACCTTTCACTGTTCTTAAGAAATACAATCACTGGCGAATGGCTCTTACTGCACTGCATGTTCCCACACTTTCCATTCTGCTATGGCCACACTGGTACTGTTCATTGTTCTCACCCATTTCTTTTGGATGTTTTATTTATTTGCATGCAATTTGCAATAATCATTTTTTCAAGCCTAGCAGATCCAACATAGATGATAGCCTTATTTTTAATTACTTCCAGTGTCTTTCAAAAAAGAGATTAAAATATTAAAACTTATGCAAGCTCATACTAAAAAAAACTAAATACAATAATCTCTTACTAGCCCCAGCTTACTATCTGTGGGATTCAACATTTGCTGACACATTTAAACATTTTATTTTATTTATTTTTTAATTTTTAGGTGCCTTAAATAGAATACAGCTTCAAAACTTATTTTACAAGAGACAGCTTATTTCACTGTCAAGTCAGAAGGGACCATTACAGCCCCTAGACTTCCTGTCTAGTGCCGACCATTAAGTTTCACCTTATATCTATTCTTATACCTAGCTCAAAGGCTTTAAAAGCAATTTAGCCCCAGCACTGATCACGTCATGTATAGAAAACAGGGGAGAGAAAGTAGCAGCAAGTCCAAGGAACGGGCTGGACAGGGTATGCCCAAATGATCTGGACAGCAAACTATCCCAGAAAGGTTTTTAAAAATTACTGCTTTATAAAGCATCAGATCTACCAACAAGATACTGGTAAAGAAAAATCTCTTTGCACATAGGAATGAGGAGGACCCTGACAGTGACAGTACAGATTTCTAAATTGCAGTGCAGTGGTTAAGATTACCCAGTAACCTGCTCTAGCTGTGGCCACTCTCTGATGCTTCACAGAAGGGCAAGAGAAGCCAAACAAAACCAGAGTACACAGTACAGAGTTAATTAATTGTTTACTGGAAAAATTCCTTCCTGAACTTTTACACTGGAAAGTTGAAGCATGAGATTTGATTATGATCTTTGTAGTAATATTATTAGCATGTATAGTCCACAAAGGCAATTCTGTTCTCCTCAAGGCCCCTGAAGAAGTTTTGCTCAGATTAACAGATTTCAGTACTAGAAGGATCATCTCTTTCCAGGCCACGCACAAAACATGCAGAAGCTCCAAGAAATTATTTTTTTACCAAGCAACCTAATCTTGTCTTACGACTTCAAGCAACAATGAGTCCTCAATTTTTATGGTAAGTCATTCCAACATTTTGATGATTTTATCTTTATGAAATTACTTGTTATTGCACGATAGAATTTGTACAAACTCTGCTTTTCAGCTTTTATGTCTCTATCAACAACACAAAAAAAGCTCACTGCTTTCAGTTATCTTTTCCATTATTCAGTAAACACCCAAAGCAATCCAGTCACTAATCGGCAATAAAGTCAGAAAGATTTTTAAGCTTTGTGTTGTAAGGTTTGTTTTCCAGCCCTAGCACATATTTGCAGCCCTCCTCTGAGCTCCCCTCAGTACTGCAGTATTCTCACCTTCTTTCTGAAGGATGCACACCAGAATGAAAGCTCTTCTAAAAAAAATAATGAAATCCAAGGATTGCATTATTTATTCCTTAAACACTGCTGCAGAAAAAGCTTTCATTAAGAATTTCACCATATAGCCCCCTAAAACTTCCTGGCTCTGCTTTCATAATAAAAGCTTGAAAAGTCAACTCTGTAAGTAATTTTCTTATTTTCATTCATGGTACTTAGATTCATTCAAAATCAAGAAAAGCAGAGTAAGATTTCTGAGAAAGTGACACTTCCCAAAAATGTGTCTGCAGCAGTGAAACACAAAGCAGCAGAGACATTTTAAGTGTACCACAAATTGCAAAAAACATGGAAGCACTTAGTTTTAAATAAGAAAAACCTGTACCAATCTTAGACACATGTTACTAAATCTAATCCTTTAAATACAAGAGAGGAAATTATTTGATACAGCACTAAAATATTTGTGTTAAATACCAAGAGATACAGACTTCACTCTTGTATCTTCCTCAAATCTCGATCAAGTCTACTAAAAAAAAAGTTCCGTCATATCCTCCTGCCTCACCACCTTCTTAGTCTCACAGATATATAACAAAAATATTTTCAAAAAGTCATCAACTCTGCTCAAACCATTTTGTTACAGGTAACCACAAGCCTCAGCGTGAACACCAGAAGACGACATACCAAAAGAAAACCACAGTTTGCTCATGTGTGGGAAGAAAAAAAGATGGGACTTGGGTGATTGTGCCAGAAGAACCACCAGACAAAAAGTAGTGCAGCCATCTGTGCGTGCAATACAGAAGTAAACTACTAATTTTTTGAACAAAGGAAGTAAATAAAAAGTGAACTAACACATGCATCAGTTCCTGTGCAACACTGTCAGGGAGGCAGAACAACGCACGGCTACCTAAGGTAATGAATAACTTAATAGTCGGAATTCACTGATTTTGAGTAGAAAAAATAAGTTGTTCTGTCTACACATATTTTAGTCTTCTGCTACAGAAAAATATAAACTTCAGTTTCTTCTATCACATCCTTTTTTTATTAGGAAAAAAAATTAATCTCTTTTCCGTTGGCTTCCAAGCCAGTTTCTTCCCCACTGTGTTATCCTCATTTATCGGTTCGCTCGCTGATGTTTGCTGTCCAGGGTTGGATATACAGACTCCCGGGAAGCCGTTCTAATTACCATCCCATGAATCAGTTGTCAAGTGCTGCTTGTAAGTGGCAAGGCCAGCACTGCCCTCCAGGAGATCAAGTGCGTCCACTTATCACAACAATAGAGCACAATGGACATAGGACACACATGCCCAGCATTTATCACAGTGGTGAGAACACACAAGACACTTAACAAAAACACACAGCAAGCAAAGTCCTAATGCAAAAGCTTTATTATCCAAAAAGCATTGAAGGAAAAACACTGGGGGGGAGAGACTGTGTTGCATTAATAATGCAGCGAGATGCTGGAACACAGTGTTTAATACTGACTCATCACCAGATGGGACAATACAGAAGTCTCATACCTGTGAAAAATAATTACCAGCCCATTTTTAAAGTTCAGATTTGAGCATTTCAGACACTTTCCAAGTGCTCAAAGCAAAGTACTTTGGGCCAAATCTGACCAATCTCCAGTTATGCTGAACTGTAGAGTTCCAGATGCTGCTATTTCTTTTTAAAGGGTCTCAAAAGAAGCCCTTAAATACAACCAATATATAGAAAGACTTCCCTTAAAAATATTTAGGAATGTTCCATCTTGTTGATAAGTACAAAATGATCATGAGAACAGCAAGAAAAATGTCTATTATCAGCAAATTCATCTGGAAATTATAAAGCTTTCCATAAGAAAAGAACCTGTGTAATACTCTTCTACTAACACCGTGCATGTTTCTTTAAAGAGATCAGAATACATAAAAATTATCACCAAAAAAATAGGCTTTTAAACAAAATAGAAAGCATTTACCAGATTTTAAACTGATCTGAACTTGAATCTGTAAGTGCAATACAATTATGCTTACTTATGCTACCAAGAGATCAATGTGGGAAGAGAGATGGGAACAAAGCTTTAAAATAAAATGGGTGTCCATGTAGAAGTTAAAGTTGGTTTTCTGGTTGTTTGTTGTTTTTTTCCCCAAATTAACAAAGAAAATAATATTAAAAGCAGACTGGTGGCTGTAGGGAGATCTACCACCCTATAAATACACTTTGCACGTTCATTTAAAAAAACACACTAGTGTAAGGAATTAATTAATTGTTCCTGACATTTTACTTAAAACTGAAAGATCAAAACAAGTATAATTATGTTTAGGACATGTTTCCATAGACAAAGAGCACTAATCCTCTCATGGAAAAATATTTAAAAAGCATATAGATGTCATACAACACAGTTACCTGAACTGGGAACCCAGCACACTGAACTTCCTGTTCAAGCATTTTCAGGGTATCTACTCATCTAATTTTATGAAGTGTTTCTTGTACAATGAATGAAAATGTAGGCACATGGATTCCTGTCATCCCTTCCTATATGGACTCATCCTTAACCATGGGGGAAGGCAGGTTATTTCCACTACACTGTTCATATGGTATCATACACTGAACTCGTGTTTAGCTGGATCCTGACAGAAATTGACTCCTCTGCTGCAGCGTCTACAACTACAACCCACCTAGTTCCTAAAGTCTGCCACGGCTCTGTCAGCAGAAAGGATGCAGCAACACGCTTGTCACGCAGGGCTCAGGAAAAGATTCAGTTATTGAGCGAGCCGAGAGGTCTGTGTTAAATAAATGAAGATCAAAACATTCATTTCAATGTAGTAAGACGACAACTGCTAAAGGGCGATGCAGATAAACATTTCCGCACCAGTTTTGCACATTGCCATAATCTGTGACTTTGGGTGAGCATTCCAATGCCATTGCTGATACAACGAGGTTACTCTCAATCACATACCAGAGCTCATACGACAGGCAAAACATCTAAGCAAATACAGACCGAAAGGTGCTTCCACTCTTGGGGCTGGATGGGGGAAGAATCCGAAAATACAAATTTTCTTGACAATCCCGGAACAGATGTTTTGAACTGATGGAGGTCATGGATTTTTTCAGCTCTGAGTACTTTTGACAACCGTTATGTCCATGTTAGTTCCAACAAATCCTACCTGTAGTCGAGCTGTCAGAAAGACAGTGTTGTACATCAACAAGAGGGGGGGAAATTTAAGGCTAGGTTTTATCAACATATTGGTATTATCATAACAGATACTGAAAGAACAGCACCATCAGTAAAAGGAGAGAAGGAAAAGGGAAGGGGAATCCTTCAGAATATGAAACTGCTTAGCAACCTCCAAATTACTCTTCAGTTTTGGCAGCAGATGGCTCTTCTGCCAGCAGTATGTAACATGTTGCTGCTACTGTATTTTCTGCCCATAACAACATTACTCATTCTCATCCTCAGCAGATACTTTCTGGATTTGTTTTTTTTTTAATTTCAAAGTGCATGAAGCTAAACAAAGTCATACAACAGCCTACAACCTACCTTCGTGTACCCCAGCACGCTGTGTTACACTGCCTCATCCTATGGCACATGGCATGCCTGTCGCTGAAGTGTAAAATATAGCACAAGCTGGCTCCTCAGCTGTGGCATGCTTCTGCAGAGAGACTAGAGCGTGACACACTTTCCACTTCACTGAGACATACCACATGTTACAAAACATAGCTGTCCCATCATATTTCGAGTTAGTTAATATAGGAAGATTAGCAGCATCTCAAGAGATTTGTTTAGCTACAAGGCTTACTTGACCGTGGCTATCACTGAGGAGAAGTACATCTGGAGCTCCACTTTTCAGATCAGAATCAATTTTTCTGGTATATTCCAGACTAGATTTTCTTCTCTTGTATAAAAGGATAACTACAGAGCTTCTTCAACACCACAGACCAAACCATTGTGAGTGTCATGTTCCTCTGCAATCTGTGTAGGCTTAAGACTCCAGCTTGTGCAGGACTGAACGCTCAATAATCAATATTCAAAAGGTGGTTTTACCTGCAGCATGGTATTATGACAGTCCAAATATTTTATCCTGTTGGTTCTTGTAACAAATTTATTTAGATTTTGGATTTCTCATTTTTGTGCTTCATCTGGTGACTCATGGCTCTGACAGGCCCACTGGCATCTTGTCATCTCACTGGTAATCACCACCAACAAAGGCCAAATTAAGCCAGCAGCTCCACGCCCACCTGCCCCATCATACCAACCCACACACAAAACCACTTCTTGAATTCAACGTTGGAGACAAAACCCTGCACCAACCTGCTTTGTCTGAAATAGGTTTGCCACTGGTGTCATCAACAACATAAGCAGAAACTAATGGGATTGTGCAACACTTCATCACCTCTGTATTAAGTGGCCTCTCTGCCTCCAACTGCATGACAGCAAGACATCTTTCAGTTGCTTGTAAGTCTAATAAAACTTAATTGTTTATATGCTAGTATATGGTTCGCATTACAATTTCTGAGAAGTCTGAAAACAATTCCACTTCCAAGAAAGAATGAGACGGCTTTGGAGTGCAGACGACTGAAGTTGAGCAGAGATAAGCTTAGATCTTATGGTTAAGAAATTTGCTGTGAATAACAAAGCGTCTATGAGGTTCTGGTCACATCAGGTAGACCAAAACTTCCACAAGAGGCCATTAATTATATATTCTTATGTTTTACTTGATTCAATTTATGACTTGACATAGCAGACCATGATCTTCAGACATGCAGAATTATCACTGTAACTGAACTCACCGAGAGCTGGTTCAAACATATGGAATAAAACCTGAAAATAATTCCTCTGAACAAGGAGCCCTGTGAACAGCAAGCCCAAGAGTCTGCTTTTCTTTAACCTGGCCCCAAGGTTGAGATTCTATATGAATTGCTTAACATCAAACGAAGCATTAGCTTGTCATAGCCTTTCTCCCACCCAGTGAAGCCACCGACAGAGCCACCTCCTTTACTACACCACATTTCATAAAATTTGGAGAAATTTTGTAATTAAACCTCCCCACTATTTCCAGGAGGAGTTACAATTGCTATGGGAAGGCACACAGAAATAGGGCATTCTCACCAGTCACCTAATACAGCAGATGCTGAGATGAGAGATAGGGTCCTTCAAGTTGTGCAGGCAAAATTGACTACAACTTTTAGCGCTGTCTTATTAATGCCTCATCTGTAAAATGAGATAAATACACTGCACCAATATTCTATTAATAATTCAAATCACAATTAATTTTCAAAAGAAGTTGGTGAGCAATCATCCAACAAACACAGTAAGGGGTCTTCTCGGGTGAGCTTCTGAACATATTACCTAGTCAGAATTTAAAGACAGAAGAGATTAAGCAAGATCTTTTTAAGCATGTGCCTTACAGCTTTCTCATGAAGGAGCCTTCTAAATCTCTATTTTAAATTACTGTACTACACATTTTAAATTATTTATAAATGTAAAGTTTTAAAGCTAGCAAAATATATTCATTCTCCTTCCAAAACATATCAGAACTAGAGAAAAATAATTATATCAGATTTTTAAAATGAATTCTGCTTATTGTGTTTCAATTCTTTTTCCTCACTTCAGAGATTTAAAAGAATCTAATCCATACATGAATGCTTGAGCTCAGCAAATTCCCTTGACTCTTCCTCTATATATTAAATATTATTGAAGAAAAGAAAGAAAAAGGACTCCAAGGAGACCACTATAAGACAGAAAGTTACATTTAGTAACAGATGCAAAGTTCTAATACCTTCAAGTTGTAGCGAATTACTCAAGTGGCAGCAATTGTGTAACAATAAAGATACAAGGGCTGCAAGTTAATGCAATTTTTTCTAATTAGCTGCTCAAACTATGAGCATGAAGTGACAGCTGTTATTTAAGAATATGTATTAAATAGTATCTTTTTTTAATTGATTCAGAACTCAGTATCTGATGGTGTCAGTATCCTCAGAAAAAGAGAACAACTTAAATCATCCTGAAATTTCTAACTATTTTGCAATGTACTTTAAATCCTTCCTACAGTATATAGCACAGAAAAAAAACATAGAACATAAGAAAATATAATCCTCAACTGTTCTCTGGGTCTACGTCACATTGATTTATAACAGTTATTTCTAAGACAGACAAAAACACACAGATGCAAACAATTACTCTATTTTTGTAGGCAACAAGTGAGGTGGGTGGTAACTGAGAAATTTTGAAAAATCCTGTCACAATATTCCATTTTTTCTTAAGTAACCCTCATCACACAACAAACGCTCGCCACATCAGAGACTTTCCAGGGCCTGAAGGGCCGCTTTGATTCCAGACCGCTGCAGGCATTAGCGGGGACGTAATTAGGGTAAAAAGTTCAACCACAGTTCCATGTCTAGAGTGCTGCCAGAAATAAATTTCCTCTCATTCACTGGTTTCTACTGTACCCTCCCTGAGAAACATATTGAAAACACATTTATCTTTGTAGAGTTTGTTCCTCTTCTAATTAACTTTATAGCGTTTACAGTATTTAATAATTTAAAGTGGAATTTAAAGTGGCCCTGGAACCAGCAGCTTCGCCTGTAATGGTGCTGTGCATTATCTTTTCCCTGTAGTGCTTCTTTTGACAAGTTACTCAAGGAAGGTATGTGCTCCAGCTGGGTTTATCTGGCTGTGCATTTAGCAAACGGCTACTTCCTTCCCTCCATCTCCTCCTCGTATCATTACACGCACGGGGGGTTGGAACAGCAGTAAAATGAAACTACGACTCAGCTCGGAAATCTGCTCTCCCAAACCTCTGTGCTATCCCAGGGATCGCTTCGGAAAGGTTTATCTTTTTACAGCTCCATAAATCAAAGCTTTAGAAGGTCAAAACTAGCCATAGTTCTCACCAACTGGTCAAAGTTTGACCCCAAATACTAATTTTCTTCCTTCCAGTTTTGATCCAAGATTAACAGTTTATTATAGTTCAAAGGTTATTTCTTACTATAGTTCACCCAGACAAACATTTGGCATATCAGAAGAACACCAGACCTTTCCTCCCCTTGGTATTTACAAATGGAAATATGACTTATTCCATTAAAGCTGTATCTCCTAGCACTTCAATTTGTGAGGAAATTCACAGAATTACCTGGAAACACTGCTTAAACGCTACAAAAATGGTTGAAGTACATTATTACAATTATAGAAACAAGTTACAAGAAGAAACCCTGGGATCTGAAGAGCTCTTTTTAAAATTAAGAACACTGCTATATTTAGCACAATATAACAATCAAATCCAACATCACTAAAAGGAATTTAAACTACTCCGTTCAGAGCTTGCATCTCTCAGGATCTTACAAGCTACCACACAATCTCTTAAGACTAAACTGATTTTTCCTCCAATAACCAGAGATGATTTTTCCCTGTGCTGGAAGGGAAGGAACTCTTTGGAAGGCGGTCGATAAGACAGCACACTTTGCACTTAATGATGCTTTACAGTTTTTCAACAGTCAGGAGCCTTTGGGACTCAATGCCTCAAAGATAACAGAAACAAGAGAGCTTTACCCAACTTAAAAGGTTCTACTGTACTTTTTAAAATAAAAATTTCTGTATCTTTGAGAGTCTTCAAAAATAAGACCGGGTGAAAAAATATGACCAAATTCTGCATAGTCTTCAATAAAAGACCACAAATATTTAATGAACTTCATGAAATCTATTTTATGGTGTCCAATGCAATTGAAAATCACAACCATCTGTCCCACCCATTTTTGTGTGATTTGCTAAAAACGTGCTGCATTTTATCTGGAGTGGATACACCCTTTACACACTCCATCCTGGCACAGCCTGGTGAGGCCATGGCACAACCACTGCATTTGCAATGGCATTCCAGCAAAAAAAACCCAAAACTGTTCCGGGGAGAGTTACCCTGAGCAGTGTGAGAACTGTGAACAAGAACTTCATTCATCATGGCTAATTTCCTCCTCTTGGGTGATCCTTTCAGAAAGCTTTGCTGTTTGTCTCTGGCAAATCATTTCACAGCTAGCTAATTTTAAACATTAAAAGCCCCAGACACTTAGAACTGGACACTGGATTTCAGCATTAACTGCTTGCTTTGCCAGATAAGGAATGGGGCCATGTGATTTTAAAATATTAACGTGAGAAAATATTAATGCTTTGTTTGTTTCTATTCTTACCCACACAAAGCTGCTTTCTACCTAAACCTTAACACACCCATAAACAGATTCCAGAGTTAAATTTGTGTTAAGGTGAGTAGGTTTTAATCTGCAGTAGCCACGTTAATAAAGCATGCTTCCTGAAAATCTGCTGCCAATTGATTTACTTTGTAAGCTGATCAGCAAGAGAAAAAAATGCTGGCTAGCCAAAGTCACACATTTTGTTTGCTCCAACTACTTCTCCTTCCTTAACTTGCCCTTATTTCCTTTCTCCTCCCATCATTAAAAAACATTACCTCTTGCTTCTCATGCCCTTAAATGACCTCAATCCAATTTTTCAAGTCATCCAAAATTTTCCATCACTTGATGTCATTAAATTAAGATGTCTTTCTAAAAATACATGCTAGAAACCTAACACATGCTACAGGCTGGCTGCACAGGTTACTGCCTGAGGTCCTTTACTCTCTGTAACAGAGGGCTGGAAAGCCTGGCCTCAAACTCTTATTTTTTAATCTTCTGTAACTGATCCTGGCTGATTTTGGCATAAATTCGTATTCTTCTGTGCATCTATATTTGGCTATTTGGACAAAGGACAAGTGCACCAAAATGTCAAATACGTATTATAAGGACGACCTAGAGAATTAGGTTGCATTTCAAGATGTTCAAGATTATTTTTTCCCCATCTCCTGCTGAATGACTCATTAACAGAAGATGAAATGTTGCTATCCAGAAATGTGGCTGTTGGGACAAATCACCTAAAGGGTTTCTACCCTCTTTGTTTTGCTCTTTAAAAGAGGGAAGGGCAGCAGGATAAAGCACTATATCAAGAGAGTCAGTCAGACCACAGTTCATGGCTAAGCAGCTTCAGCAGCAAAGCTAACCTAAGAAATTCCATCCTCCATCCTTCTTCACACCTTCATGCTACAACTGCCCACATTCTTAGTTGCACCTTGCAGTTTTGCAGGTGACTGAAATAACCCGTATCATTAGAAAATAAATTTGGAGTATTTTTTTACAGTCTTACCACCAAGAACAAAGCATGTCTCTACGAAACTCCACAACATTTATGCAGATATTCCTTCCCTTTTGGTTTTCCCTTAATTTGCAAATCTTGTAATCTAAGACTGAAGTTGACTGAACCAACATCTAAACCAGCACAGTAGTATCAGCCAAAAAGCACAATCTGTTTCCCATTTATGTGTCAAGACTGCATCCTTTTTGGGGGTTGGGAAACGATTGTTTTCAAAAGATTATATAGTGAAACCATGATAGACATTTCAGTCATTTTACTAGATGGAAAATTTGACTATTAAAATATAAAAATGTGTATACCAAAAGCTAATCAGAAACTCAGATACAAGGCAAAAGTTTAGAAAACAAAAACAACTTCTTCCCTGGCAAAATACTCATTCTCTACAGAACTCTGACACAAATTATTCATTTCTTTTCACTAAAGTACACGGCACATTAGAGGAACAGAGAAAAGTACTGAAGGTATTTAACATGAGATATTTTTGAAGTTATTAATTCATTACTACTTGGAAATTCTTTGGGTTTTAGATTGACAGGCGTTATACATTATAAAGAATACCTTTTTATCATATTCATCTCATCATAGTGTATTTATTTTACAGCTAAAGGAAAAGAGAAGAATTTCCTGACGGTAACCACTAATGCAGACTGGTGGTCAGAACCAGGAAGTAACTGCTCCTAACCTGAACACGCCGATATCTCATTGATATAGTCCTAACAGATAAAATACTATTCCATGCCATTACTGAATGACAGTGCAGTGGATCTAGATATGAACTACATTCTATCAGATTTGGATTACTTGAATGGTTTATCATCTTTAACACTTAAAACTTGCTCATGGGATTTTCATCACAGAATGTCAGGAGTTGGAAGGGACCTTGAAAGATCATTCAGTTCCAACCCCCCTGCTAGAGCAGGACCATCTAGAGCAGGTCACACAGGAATGCATCCAGTCGGGGTTTGAATGTCTCCAAACAAGGATACTCCATAGCCTCTCTGGGCAGCCTGGCCCAGTGCTCTGGCACCTTACAGTGACAAAGTTCTTCCTTATGTTCACCCAGAACCTCCTGTGTTCCAACTTGCACCCGTTCCCCCTTGTCCTATCACTGGCCATCACTGAGAAGAGCCTGGCTCCATCCTCCTGACCCTCACCCTTTGCATATTTATAAACATTCATGAGGTCACCCTTCAGTCTCCTCTTCTCCAAGCTAAAGAGCCCCAGCTCCCTCAGCCTCTCCTCAGAAGGGAGATGTTCCACTCCCTTCATCATCTTTGCGGCTCTGCACTGGACTCTTCCAAGCAGTTCTCTGTCCTTCTTGAACTGAGGGGCCCAGAACTGGACACAGGACTCCAGATGCTTCATACATGCAGAATTTAAATCTCCAAAAGATTTTTATGCATTTGAATTTATGTACACGAGTCCCTGAAAAAGACAAGACAGACTGACCCATTGGTAAGTATGATCACTCATCTATCATAGGCTGGGGGCCTGTGCTGGTGGAATTATTTTCTTTTGAGGCTACATCTTCTAAGGATAAGACACTGCCCCTATTGTCATAATCATGTCCAATCTCATTCAATTTATATTAAAAAAAGACAATGCAGTTTAATGTATCAGCATAACAGACTGTGTTGAAGACTTGGATTTCACTTCTGGATCTGCTTTGGACTAGTTGCCTTTGAGAAAATCACTCAGTCTTTTAGACATTCCATTTACTTTTCTGTTCAATGGGAAATATTTTAATGTCAGTGCTACCTCATTTCACTGATTATTTTACCTGCCATTGCAGCAGACAGAACAGGCCTCGTATTCCCTGTGCAGTTTCAGTAGTGTGCTGACAGCTGCACTATTTCATGCCATAGGCAGCATAATCTCCAAAGTAGGTGAGGAGATGACTGTAGTGAAAATATCAAGTGCTTTGGAATAAATGCTTTAGAATAAATGTAGTATTTCCTTCAGATGTGTGATTAAACAAGGCATTTTATCTGTCCACAACCATTACGATACACGGGAAATGATGTTAAGCACAAAACCTCAAGTTAAGAACAGAACTAAAATTGTGATTCACGTTCAGAGGTCACTCATCACACAGCTATTTTAATGCTCTACACAAATTCTTCTTTATCTGCAATAATCATTACAGAAATGTAATCAACTGATCTATGAATGTAACAAGAAAAAAACAAGTGTGACACTTGAGCCAATGTAAAAGGAGTGTGACTCCAGTTGAAGTCAAACTATGGAAGAACTCCTAACCTGAAAGCTATTGACAAAATACATAATTCACAAGGACTCTCTCAAAAATAACATGCAACAAGCAGTAAATGTAGAAAAGCATTTCAGAATTTTCTGTTGAACGTTTACCACCATGAGCAAACTGGTTCTTTGTTAAACGGGTAAACAAGAGCCTGTAGCACAGTCTCCTTTATTTAATATTGTCTTAGTGCTCTGGTCACAGCAGAAAGCCTGATCTAAAAATCTTCTGTTTGCAGATATTTAACTACCGGTAAGTAGTAACACAAACCTATCCATTCATTTTGAAAACATACAAGCTTTGTTTTTGTAGAAAAGCAGAAACCACCAATAATCCTTGAAATATTCTCCATTAGCTGAGGAAAACAATAGCACAGTGAAAATAACAATCCATATAGTTTGTTCATTTCTCAGACACCTCACCTTCTAAAGCAAAGGTATGAAGGAAAGGGTTTTTCCATCCAGCATATCCTTTACATATATAAGTACACAGAAACTCCTAAAGAGAGCAGTATTTGTATCACCCAGTACAAGCGCTCTTATTTAGAAGTTACTCACAAGATACACCTATGGAGTGAAAAGGAGAGGCACTACAAACAGTTGTGCAAATTGTAAATGCATCAATAGAAAGACATTTCACTTCTCTACCCTACATGATTTTCGTTTTAAACGTTTAAGACAGGCAAGGTTAATGTTCTCACTTAACACAGTAATAATACATACAAAGAAATTTACAGAGACTTGACAGTCTTCCTCCACACCCAGAGTGATTAAATTCTTAATTGACAAAGGTGTGGCACAGAATTAGTTTTACTACTGTAAGAAGATCTACTTTACTGTTTAGCTTTCGAATGGCTGTGTAGAGGATTACCCTTCAAAAGCAATTATTTTCCTGTAGATATAGATATAAATCCTTTGCATCATCTGAATCAACACATCAAACAGACATAAAATCTCCTCTTTATAAGAGGAGTGATACAACAATACTGTCCAAAGAGCACAAGACAAGAATTAATCTATTTCTCTGACTCAAACAAGTAGATTTAATATGTATTTTGCTAATAAACAGTGAGTGGTTGCAACAACTAAATTGCTTGGTGCTTGTAATTCATTTGGTGTATGACTGCTGCTCGAAAGCACCTTTTAAATACTTTTTAACACACAAAGATTGCTTTAGAAACTTATTAATAATAATTCTGACCAGAATTAGTATCAGAAAACGTTAATCATAAAATTATGATTACACCAAGAACAAAATCAACTTAAAATACCTCTTCATCTGTTTTATATCAAGAGTCTTTATTTTTTATTCCTTTTAAAATGCTCAGGTCATAGGCAAATGTGTGCTGACACACTGAAAAAGACTTTAAAAACACTTCACAGTGTCATCCCATGACCAAAAAGGGTACAGAGCTTTAAAGATGTAATCCACTGGGTTATTTTAAATGACACTACAAAATATATATATGAGACTTTCATTCATGAAAAATATTCTTACCCAGAAGATCCAATACTTTTGCACACACCAAGAAGAGGTCGCTTCTCAGAAAAATTATCACATTTCTGAGCACCTAATAAGAGGGAAAACAAAAAAAAAAAGAGAAAGCAAATCAGTATGTTATGTTTGTGTTACCTTTCAAAATATAGGTGTGCATGGGGGGACAGTATACCGGAAAGATATTGAATATATAATACAAAACTGAGCCTGTACAAGATCAGTGATAGAAACACAAGGAACAGGCAGAGTCATGAGCACTGGAAGAATCGTTCTTGAAAGAGATGGCAAGGAGTAAGAAAGCAAGTAGCAAAATCTGGCCAGGATTTTTGAGTTACTTTCTGGTGGTTTGAGTCAGGGTTAAGGATACTGTAACAAGTTAACGCTCACTTTTCATTGTTTTATAAAAGTTGTCTGTAACAAGGCTGTCACCAGCTCTGCCTGGGTTTCACACATTGGTTTCCAATTTATTCTGCTGAGGTAGAAGCAGGCTGTAAGAGGGCTACCCGTAAGAGTGCAGTGCTAGAGCAACCACTCTCTTTAGCATGTGACAAGCTTGGCTGCCAGTGTTTGGAATTTAAAAAAAAATTGTCTTATTGCTATGTAAATGGGAAAAAAAATAAAAGAAAATCTCCTCTATTTGTGAACGTTTCACTAAATTCCAAGGTATGTTTCCACTCAAAGAACAGACGAACAACCACCACCATCACTACTGAATTTCCTCTGTTTTCTTTCAACCTTTGCCTTTTTAATTATCTATCTATAGGTATGTACGTGTGTGGTGAATAATGGAATATTTTTTTTTCTCCATTATACAGCAAACTCTTTGATCTATAAAGAATATTAGTGATATAGTCTGTTCAAAATTTAATTCACAAATACTGGTGTACTGCACTAAATCAATTATTCAGAAAGGCACAACAATTAACAATATACATTTTCACGTAACAGTCTCTGTTAATTATTAATAATGCAGGAACACGCAATTAATTTGTAACAAAAACCGTTCAGTACTCTCATCTGTACAAGGATAAGTCTTCCCTCCTACACATTTGGGTATTTATAAAGTCAAATGGGTCACATCAATAATTTCACCATCAACAATAGCTTTACAAGGAACCTAAAACAGCCAAATGTATTTTCCTTTTATTCCTATTATTTCAAGGGCTTTTATGAGTCATACCTGCACTGTATGTAATGACCTGTAAATTGATAAATGAAACATATAGTCTTCTTAAGACTCTGGCAACCAATTTGTTTTCTTCAGTACACGTAACAGATGAACTCCATTTGTTTCTGTTCACTTAGCCAGTCTCTCAGCATTACAGGTGAAATGCTGACTACCAGGAGTGCTGACATTGATTTAAGTGGAGCCAGGATTTTACCTTAAGTATTTAACTAGACTTTCTTATTTTTTTACTAGGATATATTAGAGATACACATTCCTATGTTTCTTTACGGTTTAGTTCTAAGTTTAATGACAAGAAAGGGGGAGCAAGGGCAAGAAAGGTGATGGGGAGCACAGAGAAACAACTGCACAAAATCAAAAGGAATGGGTATTGAGGTCCTCATTTAAAAAAAAAATCCATTTTCTGCTTCAAATATATACTTTTCCAATGCAAATATTAATACTGTAGAAAAGGATCATTATTGTGAGGAATCTGCAGGGCATTAAATCAGGTTAATAGCAGTCCCATTCATGAGATTGCAAAAAGCGACATGTGTTGATCTCTGCAATGCTTAATGCAGTCAGCAGCCCTCTCTAGTTCTGCAGTGGGATTTAATCTTCCAAGTTCTGGTGGATTAATTTTTATTTGTAAAATCGTGTTTATTTGCATGTGCGATATGTTGACGTTGCACACACCTGCTCCACACAGTGTTTAACAAAATGCAGCAGGATGATGGAAATGAAAAACAGCCAGCTAAATCCCTCAAATACAAAAAGTATTGAAATCCTGTTGCAAAGTCTTTTTCTTAAACTCCTTTTATTCTAAATCCTTTTAATTCTGTCATATAACACTACCGAATTTATAAAAGGCTGAAAATCCTGACAAATCACACAATTAAAGTAATGAAAACTGTCCTTCCTGCCAACAAGGCAGCACCTTATCTACAGCTCCATTTAGCTAAATGATATATGCTCTATAAAAAAAAACACATCTAACTTCAGTTAGTACACTTAAAACTGGGGGAAAAAAAAAAATCTCTGGCTAAATGAAATTTCATACAAATCAACATTTAGAACATTATGAAGTCAAAAGGTTATCCACACACAAGCTCAAAGCAGCTTATGTACTGTAATTCTGATCAAACCGTGAATAGACATCGCTTGGGCCTGCTAAGGGCTCCCAATAATGCCAATAACAACAGTAACAGCAGCAGCAGCACCACCACACCTTTTGGAAGAATAAAAATGAAACCCCAGTGATTTTCACAGGAACCAAAAATCTACTCAAAACTACAAAAAGTACCCTCTCTTCCCTTGAGCATGAAATGCACTACAAATTCTGACCTAGTTAGCAATAGCATACATGCACCATGGAGTATATTCTTCTGGTGTGTAATTCCACTGGTCAAGTCCCATCACAGCCATTTGATAACGCAGTGCATCTCCTGCTCAGCTAAATCCCTCTTATTTCTCTGTTACTTCAAGATTGTGTTCATTTGTGGTCCTGCCCTACATCAGTATGGCAGTCAACCCATATCTGGCAATGCATTGGGCCATGTGGTTGGCATCTCATTTCTGAGAGAGGACAGTAACGTTGTGAGAAGCAGTGGTGACTGGAGGACATTATCTTGGCAGTTCTGTCAAAGAGCAAGTTGGGCATGTTTATACAAAGCTGCTTCTTCTGCACAGCACCAGTTTTATTCTGATAACTATGCAGCTTCTATATGAGAAAAAAAGATGACCTTGAAACATTTGCTAGAGATGAATGTTTTAGAGTCACACATTAACTGAAGCCAGAAATGTTTTATTTTGATTAAATCTTGTCTGAAACATTTGAAAGACGCATCAGTCTAACACGGTGAAAGTTTAAGGTCTAATAGCCTAGAGCATTGACATGATGTGGCCAGAACTGAAATGGTGGCATACAGGTCAGTCCACGCAGCCTCAAAGAAATGAGTGTTTTAAAATGTCACGCTCTGAAATTCTTCCCTATAATACCTAGAAAAGGCTTACCTTGCTCTGTTTAAGAATTCTGTTCTGTAATTTCTATAATCCACACACATTAACATTCATTATACCTTAACAACCCACATAACAGTTACAAAACACCAAAACTTAAATGCACACCTGCATGATCCACTTACACCAGTCCAAACCTAGCTACCAACTGCTACTGCTTGTTCAGCTTGCAGGGCTCATTCCTCTACCATACACACTGTGCAATTATTTTGGCCTTCGGGGACTTAAAACCACTAAGCCACCCAAGTGGTTGAATATGTACAAAGCTCACATCTGCCTTCCTTTAGAAAGCAACCCAAATATTATAGTTCTTTTAAGTATACCTGCACATAAAGCTGAGTCAGCTTTTGAGGTTCAAATTTTACTTCACCAAAATCAAGGATGTAAGCAGGAGAGAACAGAGATAAATCTGCTGCAAAATTTAAGCTTTTAACAGTTTTAAACTTTCAAAACTACTGTGTCCCAATTAATTTTAGCTTTTCATGTTAATTCTAGTTTTCAGTCCTTCATCCATAAGGTTCCCTTGGTTCATAGCTTTTTTAAACAGTTTTTTAAAACAGTCCTTTTGACTAAGCAGTCAAATTCATTGGGCAATACAGGACTATTATATCCTCTTTTCTGCAAGCAGCATCATCTAGAAAATGGCAAGGAATTAATTCAGTTCACTGGAGGAATTTATTTTCATAATGCTGAGACATGGAAAAAGGTTTTACAGACAATAACTGGTCTAAACTTCAACACACAAGCCTGTCATCATGTACCCTTCCACCATCAGCTACCACACACAATGCTATTCCTGTAGCTAAATTTAACCAGCAGCGTTCCAGCTTTGTTTTGTATCTACCACTTAGTATTTTCTCCCTCCTAATAACCACGAAGTCACATCAATTTGTCTTCAAACACATCTTTTTTTCCTTTGCGTGCTTGTTTCATCTGAAGAGACAGAGAAATCCAGAACCCAGTAAGCCAGGCACCTGTATACCTACAAATAAGCACAAAACTCAATCAAAGCAAACAGATTTGTGAGTGAAGAGCGAGGCGAGTTAAAAAGCTGTGCCAACCAGATGGCTCAGCAGATAATGCAGCATGTGGCACGCAAAGTGCCAGGGCTTAATACTATTTCTAAGACTGACAGTGTCCAGAGATGTTCTGATATTCTGAGTATTAGCTATGCAACTTCATCTCCTCTCCTAAGGCTGAAATTTGGCCACAGTGTAAACCTTTAGTCTCCACAAGGCAATTTACATTGCAAGCTGTAGAAAACAATAAAAGGCAACAGTCGATATTCTCTGTCCACAGTGAAGAGTAGATGTCTACATTTTCCAGTGTAATTTACAGAAATCACTCAATTCTTTATGGACATCTTATCCAGGCTGCAGACCAACCATGCTATGAACACAGAGACATCAAAGTGCTGCAGTGCTGGGCCAGGTCAGGTCTTGCTTGGTTTGTTAGCTCAGACAAAACCCTGCACAAACACTGCAGCAGAGCTGCCAGGTCAGAGCAGTTCCAGGAGCCATTTAACTGTTCTAGCATGGCACAGAGCCTAAACTAATAAACCTCACCGGATCCCAGTTGGCAACGTGCAACCAGCTCCAGGTACCGCCCCACGTTCCTGCTGCTAGGACCACTTATAACCTGCTAGATCAGATTGAGAAGGTCTCCTTTGCAATAAGCCTGCATGAAATAAGCCTCTATGAAATAACTCTTTTGAAACAATGCTTTATTATGCTGTGAAGCACATGATGCAGCAGAGGATCTACCATCAAAGGACTATGGTATTTTAACAAAAATAGTTGACAAACTATTAAGTTCAGGTACTGTAAAGTCACCAAGTTAAAACCATTAGCTTTCCTTTCACACCTGGGAATGAGCTGCTTATCACAAACGAAGATCTGTTTCAAGGAACGTGCCAAATCCATCCACCAAGAGAGTCCTATTTTCAATAATTCCCTTTTTACAGCTTCACAGTAAAATAGTGTTTGAGCCTACTGATGGTAATCAGCTTCTCCTTTACAAACTCCTTTTATTTCGTTCAGAATCATTAAAGCTCATGTGCTAGTTATCTGAGGCCTCTTATTACAGCTTTACTTTTATCTGATTTCAGATACTGGTCAATGATACATTCATGTACTTTTAATCAAAGATTTATTTAAACCAAGCCATGTAAAAAGAGACCAAAACATGTTTTTAAAAGGTTTGACTTAATTTAATATCAGCTAATTTGAATAGTTTTCTAACATAACTATCACTGTCAGATGGTAAATACATGCACTGCAGAGACAGACAGCGTTTGAAGGAGTTCATAAGCAGTGTTACTAGATTGAAAAATCAGAACACCCTGTTTTGCTAATCAGAAAAAAAAGAATTTACAGGTTCTTCAATTAATTTACTTAATTTTCATTTACACTTCTCTTTCTCCTGTTGGAGCAGGGACACCAACAGAGCTCAGGCCTTTAAGTCTACAATCAGATTTCGTGTTTAGATGGAGCAGTGTCATTTTGTAAAGAGATTTTCTTGTTTATGCGTAGTTCCTTTAATTTTGTAGCAAGCTCTTCCAGGGGGTCAACTCAGAATTTCAGAAACAATCCTGTTTAAAAAACTAAGCACCTTGTCTTGGAACTTGATAAAACAGTATTCCAGCAGTAAAAGAGAGGAGGTGCCTATCAGTACTCGAGTTCAACAGAACAGAAGTTCAACAAATAAAAAGGTCAAACTGTCTGAATAAAGTTTATGTAAAATAATCGAAAGGAAACAAATTACAAAGCTATTATGAAGGTGACAGTTTAAAATTAGTGGAAAATAATCTACATATCAGGTTATAGTAATGATTTGGACAAAGATCTGCAAAAACAATTACGCTTAATTCTGAACCACATATATATATATGTGTACTTACTGATTTGTGGAGCTGGTAAAATTCGTGCAGCTCGAACTGGACCATTGCGGACAGAAAACAGTTCCTGAGCTTCACCACTGATCTGCAAAACATATGGATTATGAACATACAGTGCAAAAATACCTGTATTTTTATAAGCATATACATTTAGTAGGTAAGAAAGTAGGTAGAAAGACATTGTAAGTTGGTAAGATGTTGCCTTTCTAACCAACCATCAGCAATTTCTCTAAATGACAATATCTTAGAAGTCTTGAATAACACAAATTAAAGCAACAAAGATGGCCTGCCTCTAGAAATGTGTGCCCTAGACCGCATGAGTGAGATCCTGGCACTACTACTAATGACTATACATGTTTTAAAAGAAACAAGACTTGAAAGTTGACTGCAAACTAAAATTGATAAAAACTGAAGGAATCTGAAAACACAACCATTTATTACACACAGGGCATGTTTCAAAGAAAAATGCTAAGTAACCAATGATCAAGAGTAGCAAACAGACATCGGTGGTAAAAAGATCAGAGAATTTGCTATATCGGTACATTCCATATTCTCCAGGTGTGAAAATTATGTTTAAAAATAGGGGGTCAAACTAATTAAGTTTGTCACTAATGGCAATCTTGAAAAGATTAAACCAGAAGCAGCGGAGAAGAATTTCCAGACTCCCTGTAAATGGTCAGTCAGAATGAGTTTTCATAACTGTCTGGTAATGGATCTGATATGGAATGTCAAACTTTAGGAAAATGGCAAACATTATGAAGCTCATTTCCAAATAACCAACAACTTAAAACAGATGTAATGAGACTAAGAACGCAGCCAACATGTTGGCATAAGGTTTTGCCAAACAGGCAGTTTACTATATTAGAAGTGAACACAATTTGAAACAAGGTTCTTACAAATCAATAAACTATAAATCCAGGCTGGCTTTTTGAAATGTCATTTCATACCTGTTCCTATTTCTTTCTGCACTTCGGCTCACACATTCAGGAAGTTAAAATACTACTACTGTATGACCAACAAATCCTAAGTATAGACCTTCAGACTCTTAGCTGACTTCCAATCTCAACTTCGAGCCTCATTATTCATTATCACTGCTTTAGAGAATGTGGGCAGAACAAAACCTAACCCTCCAAAGCTCAAGTTTTTCATAGGATAACTCTGAAAACAGTACCTACTGCAGAGGGAGCCCAACATTCTGCAAACAGTAAGTAAACACAGAATGTGGTGAACTACTGCTTTTCCATATTATGCCTGGAAAAACATTCAAGCTACAAGAACACGGGGAAGTAATACCTGGCCATGTTAGTTTTGCAGCTAGCTAGCAGGTCCACATTGGCATGAATCAGCATTAGTGTCAGTGATGTGACTGGAATTATTCCTGATAGACACAACAGTTTTAAAACTGTAATCAATATGAGAATTAATCCCTCAGTCTACCCTGTTCTTATTTTATTAGGCATATGTTCCAATCATCATGGATTCTCCTCTTCCTGCTAGCAGCATCATCTGAGCAACACACAACGTTGTAGTACTCCAGTTTTTGCAAAACAAGTTTAATTCTCCCTCTGGGACAGCTGGAGGCCTCTGCTCTGGAGAGCCTGCTGACCAGATTCCATACGAGACAAAAGAATGATGATCAGAAATCAACTTGGAAAAGGTTTGCTGATTGTTTTTTACAGATTGTGAGCTTGGAGGACAGGGTGGGGAAGAAGAAAAGCACATAGGTAACATGTGCATCCAGGAAAGACAGCTTGGAAAAAAAGAGCACAGCTAGGCAGAAAATGAGAAAAAATAAAGAAAGAGCAATTGAGAGATGAAAAGAGATGAAGACAGCAGCACGTTTTCTATCCATCAGAACACACCAGCTCCGTGAAAGGGGAAAGAAGGAAAAGGAGAAGAAAAATATAAGGCTTTGGAACTATTATTATTGGCAATTAAAGATTTTTTCCCCAAAATCATGAAAATGCTGTTTCACATCTGTATGCACATCAATGGCTATGAATGAAAACAAGAGGTGAAGGAACTAGCATAACAAAAGCATGGAAGAAGTGATTCACATAAAATAACCCAACCCCATCCAGTCACCTCCTTCTCCTTTTTAACTATGCCAGCTACCTATGCCAGCACATCAGCTCTAACTCCAATCTACTTCAAATAAAGTTAAGAGTCCCAAAAGTAAGACACACAAAGAAAGCCAAACCTTCCTAACTCAGTTTCTGCTCTTAAATATACTCAACTCCAGAGAGCGTGTTTATAGAGCCTAGGATGCCAAGGTCTGGTAGAGCTTAAAGTTGAGATTTTTCAAAGAAAAGCCTAAAATATACAAATCTAAATGAATTTCATTTGTACTTCAGCACCTAACATGAAAATCCCAGCCCAGTTCTTTTCATGCGTATGATGTTTTTACTTTTAAATAATCAATATTCATTACCTGAAAGATAACACAGCTTTAAGAAAATACAAGATCCCCCCCCAACCACTGGCAACTCATTTGTAAAGAAAAAGTCAAGTTTAATAAAAAGCATCAAAAAGTTTAGAAAAAATCTGGACATGGCATTACAACATGGATAAGATTAAAACATCAATACTTAATTGATCATAGCTCCATAAAATAACAGTTTTCTTGAGGGATTTATTTTTTTTTAAGTTGTATGTCCTGTTCTATAGAAAGAGGAGATCATAGCAGGCACTGGACTTTGCTGCATGCCATGAAATAGTAAGAGCTTGGCTGTTTCTCTGGTTTGCTTGGCATGGAAAATGTATTAGGGTTTTAGAGTTCAAGGTTTTCTTCCACTTATAATTAACTTTTTTAAACACCATCACAGGCTTCTGCTATTTGTAGTCTTATAAAATTCTGAATTAACTGTGGTTGATGTTAATGCCCTTCATTTATCTATATAAAACATAAAAACTTTATTACTATCGCCAAGGCCACACGTGTTAATTCTGACTGAAAGCACCATCTTCAGCTCAGGGCAGAGAGATTATAGAGTCTGATCTTCCTGCCAGCTCAGGCCTTATCTCCCTCCTGAGACAGCCAGCATAGACAGCCAATCTTTCCTGTGAATGGGACACTTATTCCACTAGGAACCAAAGTGGGACAAGGAACTACATTGAACACAAGCCCAGCCCCCTTGCTAGATGGCTAACAACTTCGTGGCTGCCAGCTTGGGCGAGATGTGGGCTGGCAAGCACAAGGTAGAAGGCTCCACATCCCATTACCAGTCCCTTGAGCGACACAGTCTCATAAGCATAGACAAAATATAAATAGACTTCACGAACTGAAAACAGAGCTTTAAATTCTTCAAAAAGCACCTGTGAAGAAACTAGGCTGTGGTTGCCATTTTGGATTTGGTCCAGCCAAGTAGCAAGTCCCTGTGGCAGCTTTCAAAGCTCTTAAAAGTTTTTCTTTCTCATTCCAAAAGCCAAGAATATTTCCAAACTGGTTTCGAGAATTGAATATTAAGCCATAAAAGCAGCTTCAGGTACTTGTTCTGGGAAGGAGTGAATCCAAAATGATGTCTCCGCACTGGTCTGATAGAACATCTCAGCTTTCCCAGTGCCTGGTATCAAACCACAAGCCCCAGACCTACAGGGAAGGCTGCGAGGAAGGAACACACCAACTCAAAACCCAGTTCCCAGTGAAGTCTTCATTGCTCTTCCAAAAATGACAGATTGAAAGAGGAAGAACTCCTCTCTCCTCCACTTAGATGTCTTGAGCTACTGCTTAAAATATGACAGAGCAGAAATCTGGAGCACTGGTTAATTTTTGATGACAGAGCTATATTGTTTGGAGCATACCAATTTGCACCCATAAAAAAGCCAGAACAAAGGAAGTTTTGTTCACACGAAGGATAACTAATAGTTTCCAACCATAGAAAATGGTTTTCACATGGTGAAAAAGAAAAAGAAGTCAAATGTACACCAAAAGTTTAAACATTGAGTTTCAAATTGCTGTGCAACTATAATAAAAGCAAACTGCTTGTATATTATAAAACTGTCAGAGTACAGTATCAGGGTGTTTTTTCTTAAAATATTCTGATACATGTTTTAAATATGACCTAGATTGCCATGATACGATGCTATAACATGACAATAAAGCAACTCACAGATACCACCACAAAATACTACTTGATATAATCATGTTGGGTTAAAGACTGCTACCAGTCATCTTGCTGCTGAGAGTCATCTTGCTCCTCAGGAGGAGGTCTGGACAGAACAACAATCACAGCACTAAAAGGGGAAGAGTTACAAAGGGATGAAGACCACCACATAGAAACCTCAGCAGAGACCTTTTGATGAACAGTTGAAGAAACAAAACGGACCTGGCATGTCTGACTTACCATACACATCCATCCATCCATCCACATAAACACACAGCCTGATGTGCAACTACAGCTTTAAGCTTTTAAAAAACATAGTAGTATTGACAGCAGCATTTAAAGAAATGTAAGGTCTGGCAGTGGAAAAATGGCAGTGTATGATGCCATCCTTGTTCGATGAGCCCTCTGCATTCCAGAGGTCTCCACGCGGAAGTCACCAACCGTATGGGCTGATGCATCCCATCATTACACCACAGCCTTTAAATATTTCTTGCTAAATACACAGCTGTGCTTGTTATTAAAAGCTCCCTCTGGTAGTTCCTACTTTATTAAACTCCAACTTGATTGTTCTTTTTTAACTGTAATATGAACCATTAAATTAAGATAATTTTTCTACTTCTGAAGCTTCCAGCATACAATGAAAAAAAAAAGTTATCTCCTCCAAAACCAGCCAAGATGCATTTCCCTGAACAGGAACATCTAGAACAGATACTTGGAAACCACATCAGGCAGAAAACAGTGCCAATTGCATTTGAAACGTGAAACTGGGAGCAAGGGAAAAACAAATTCCAAACAAAACACAAAACTACGTTGCACCATGATCAGATAGGAACTTCTCGTCATACTTTTGTATACCCCCAGATTCCTCCCCACTTAGTGAGGCATATTTTAAGAACACTTTTAACCTTCCTACCCCTATTTCAAAACAAAGATCAAAGAAAAGTCGTTTGGATGGACACCTTCCACTTCTTATGCAATACAGATTTAGACACTTCAAAACCCCAGCCGTTACTCCAGCACCCAGCAGTCCAAACATCATTTCAGCCCTTTGAAGCAGCCCTAATGGTATCTTCCATTTGCAAGTAACACTTCTGTAGTCAAAGATCTTACTCCGAGGAGATGTTAATGTGAAACCACTCAGACTGCAAAGAGACACACACTCCTGGAGGCAGACTGCAGAGGTGTTTAGAAGTCAATGTAACACCATTACGGAGAGTGTCAGCTTAGAAGCTGTCATAAACACTTCATAATCACTCAGACACAAACTGGACTGCCTGCAACACATTACTTTATTAAGTGCTGAATAGAGGTTCAATTGTATGAATAAAAAGCACAATGCCACAGATAACAGCCTTACTGAGTAGATTTTCACATAAATGTCAAATTGTTGCTTTTGCAGACTGAAAGGTTTTTAAACTATAGAGATCTGGGGTTTTTTCTTAACTGGAATAATGTTGCTTAATTACAAGCTAAATACTCAGCAAAACAAAGAAGAAAGGTTGGTATAATACCAAAGGACACAAAAAAGTGGTGCTAAATAAACTCTAAATATTTAGGTCTGTCACATAGCTGCCAAATTTTATTCTACTCAGACTGCATGAGCAAGAAAAATGAGATGAAGAAACAACAATATGGAAAAAAAATAAACAGGTTATATTACCTCCAAATTTGTTGGATTAACAAATGCCGCTCTGCAAATTGATGTTAAAGACTATCTGAGAAACTCTCCAAGACCCCCTTACTAACAAAGTAACCATTCCAACCTTGAGATTATACTAACGCGTACAAATTGCACAGGTTGAAGCTGTACCTCTCTGGATGTGGCCCAAAAAACCCACCCACAGACCCTTCTTTCCCACTAGGAAACACTGATAAGCCACCTGGTACTACCTGCCTGACAGTATCAGTAAACACACTTACTTACTCCAGGTAAGTCAAGATAAACAGAACTGTTTAAGTGGTTTATTAGTAATCTCCATCAAATTATTTCATGCTTACTGCAGTAAACACAGACAGTTAATGCAGAACAGGTTACACAAGGTAATCTGTTCACGTACCAAAGGGCTGAGACTCTCCTTTCATTCTTGTTTTCCTTATACACATAAGATCCCATCTCAGGAGGAATTTCTCAAGGGCATTGATACAGACAGCCCTGACAGAGACACTCTTTCATGAGGACACAGAAAGTCACTTACGAGGGATGCACAGCACTCTCATCTAACCACAAAGCAAGGGCATGTTACATACACACACACAGAGGGGGAAAAAATACAACAAAACAAACCAATCTCTGCTAGACACAAAGCTCTGCTTGTCAGAGGGACCAGGACAAGTCCCACCACAACAGACTCCCATGCATTTTTCAGAAAACACGTATTTGTTTGGATAAGAACATTTCAGCTGGATAAAGTAAGCTGGGTTATAAAAATTCTTTAACTAAATTCTATGTGACTACTGATAGTATCTTAACTAATAGATTAACTTCTGCTATAACCCCAGTGCAGCAGTCACATTTCCCCTCTTAGCTCAGTATCTTAGTGACACCTAATGTTTGTTCTCTGTAATACACTTGGAAGAACAAAGTGAAGCCTTTCTGAACCATTTCAATAGTCTGATTTGTACACTACTATAAAACTGGTCAGTCTTCCAAACGGTTAAATACTATAAGCCCATTCTTAGTATTTTAAATCATTCCAATGTAAGGCAGATTAAAAAAAAAACCACAATCCAAATATGTTTTGCTCCATCAAAAATAAAGCCCTGAAAATTAGAATTACACGTAGTTTCTCAGGACATACAAGCAGATAAAATTTCCTATATTTTGGTTAAAATGCTCCTAAATTTTGGTTGAAGTTCCTAAATTTTAGTAAAAAGTTACTAAATACAGCAGCTTTTTTTCTTCCTCATCTCCAGCTAACAATACACAATCAAGAGGGGAAAAGCCAGCTCTCCCACACTCCAGTGAAACTGAGTTTAGCTTCACTTTTTGTGTACAAATTAACATTATTTTCTATTATAAGCTACTGGTATATAAACACACATCCTACATAGCTAACCAAAGAGTTACTAAGAAATATATGCATTTTGAAAAAAAAACCAGTGTATTTTACAAAGGGAAAGAACTCCATCCTCTCTACGTTAATTTGAAGTACAAGGTGTTACGAGCAATTCTTTTTTTTTTTTTAAGTTAAGAATTTTATGACCTACTATATTAAACTTTATTCTGTAGTTTCAAGAAATTTGGGGGAAATTCCCCAAATTAAGCCCATGTGCTCATAAACCACTCTGAAACACAAACTACAGGGTGTGCATATGACAGCATGAAATCAAACCCACATGCACACATAGACTTTAATAAAATTAAAATTGCAAATCATGTACGTGACAAACATGTGACTGTAAAATGCTATTAATATTGTCATGCTTGCATTTTGGGGACAAAAATTCTTTTCGCGTTTTTACACCCTTATTCCATTCTTTACATTAAGGCAATTTCTGTCCTTTCTGGGATACAAACTATTCCATAATGTCAAGCACTACTCTTGATCTGACTCTGAAAATTTACTTAGCAGAAATAATCTGTAAAAAGCCCTCAAATTCGAAGGTGCATGAATTCAAGTGTTTGATCAATGCTCAGTAATAATCTTATGATAAGCATATTACAAACCAACCATATGGCACTGATGGCAAATGCTGCCTCTTTCCACTTCAACAGGAAAAATTAAAAGTAAAATGTTAAAGTAATAACACTACAAACAAAAGAGCCTCTGGCACAGAAGTGAACTCTGTACTTACAGGTATACTCCAGACTTGCATCCCATCACTGTATCCAATCATTAGCAGTAACGGTGGCTCATTCCCAGTGCTGTGAATTTCATGAAACTCCATGTTCCTTGATGTGTCTAAATTGGGTTTAAATATCAAAGCTAGTATTAGCAGGTTAGGATCAACTATGGCTGGTATCAAGTTATACCAGATGGTGTTTTCTCAATGCACATTTCCCTTGTCATAAGTAAAAGCAAGCAAAGATGTTTATGTTTTTATGCTGGAGCAATACTGAAATATATTCTTTTAGGCAAACATAATAGATTTGTTAAAGTTTCAGAGAGGTCAGAAAGCATTAAAATTTAAAGTGGTGGAGAAAAATTTTCTGGATTACAATGTAGGTTGTCACTAAATACCCCAAAACTTTTGTAATTCTTTTTCCAATGTTTAATAAAACATGATACACTTTTCAAATAAAGAAACAACATTAATAAATACAGAAATTACAAACGCACAGACTGGTCAAAATTATTTCTAGGTACTGTGAAATTAACCTTTACATCAACCTTACCAAAAGAAGAGAATCCCAGGAATAAAAGTGCTATAGGACTTATCAAAATGTTAAGTTTTCCTTGAGTAAAGCCCTCTTAAACTACATTTTCAACCATGACAGAATTAACAAAAGCTCCCTGCAGTATGATGGATTCTGAAGAATATTCTAAGGTTTCATTATACTGTAGAAAAGACCCTAAAAAGTGAATGCCTGAGATTTTTTCAAAATAAACATATGAGGAAAACAAACTCACAAGCAAACAAACCTTAAGCAGCCTAAAGCTAGACATAATGCCATGTACAAGTTGACAGGTCTTTCCTAGTTCTAATAACTATGAATTTATGAACTGCCAGCCTCTGTGCCATTTCAACAGCTGGAAAACACATAATCTTCCCTATTAACCTCTTGGCAAGGCTGAAAATTCCCATCACTGCTCTGGCTATGCTTGTTATTATTTCAGGAGACCAGAAGGAGGCTTCACCGTAGAGCTCCAGGCAGGAAAGTAAGACAGCAGACAAGGAATAGCAACTTGCTGAAAGACTTCAATCTAGTGATCTCCAGAAAGCAAGTCCCTTAGTTCCTCAGCTACGACAAGCCCACGTACCACACACCACAAACAACGCCGAGATGTTTGATGAATTAAAGAAGCAACTACTTGACAGCAGCATTCAACCACCTCTCATTCGGTCCCTAACCTTCCTTATTCAAAAAAAGGTAACTGGGATACACAGGTAAAACAGCTCAGATCTTAAGTGGGGATCTACTTGATCCTCTCAGCAAGAGCTTGTAACAATCATCATTTTCTCTTTAAAAGGTTGGAGATCTGTTGCCTGCACCAAGTCAGTAGTCTGCCACTGATTTAACATACACTGGAAGTGACAAACAAGTTAGATTTTAGGGATATTTTGAGGCTTTGCTCTGTTATTTCCCTGAAAGACATCATGGAATCTCCTGCTCATTTTCCCCAACAGCTCTTCCTTTTTAGGTTACTCTGAATTCTGTCACAGCACTGAAAATGTATGTGGGACTGGCACTGGACTCTCAGTTAGATAACCTGGCTTTGAAACACAGCAGTAGACAAAACACATTCAGTTCTATGCTTTGTTTCCAACTACCTGAAGGAAAGGAAATGTACTTTGTTTCAGATTTGCCTCTCTTCCTAAGCAAGCGTTGGTTTGCCTCTAGATGAAGTCACCAAGCCTATTTGTTCTGTTTGCTCAGTAAACGCAAAACTGCAGTTATTCACTGAGAATTCAGTCTATCCTAGAACAGGGAAATGAAATAATCTTGAGTCAACAATGTTCACTGATAAAGCTGGCTGAAATTATTGTTCAAGGAGCCCAAAATCACAAAAAGTAACAGGGGAAAATGAAGCCATACCATTTAAATCTGCATTTTCAAATCTGACCCAAATGATCTTCTCCTTTTCCTCTGGTGGGGTACCACTGTAGGCCTGGATGAAAAGCAAGAGAGTTGAAAATTTAACACCTTTTTTCGTACACTGCTTCTAAAAGGAACGTTAGATGTTCTCATCTGAGATATTTTTACTTTTAAAATTCACTTTAATTCTCTTTAAAAGCTTTGTAAGTAGGACTGAGGAAAGAAATAAACCCTTAGTGCATAGTTTATTTTACTGACATGTTTTAGTTATATTTGTGACATCTTTAACATAACCATTTAAAAGAGAATAAATGGTAATTCCGGTAGAACAGATCCATGTTTCAGTCCCGTGTTCTACAAATTCCCATTAAAAGATGAGATACAAAAAGAAACTGTGAAGGAGTCTTGCAGTGTTTCCAAAGTGCAAGTTTTACAGTTCTCAGGAGGAACTGTGGTAGTAAGAACGTGAGCTACAGTAGAAATACCATGACTTCCAAATGAATTACAACAAAATACTGTGCAGTATTTTGGATTAAAAATGAAAAGAGCTTGTATAATCACTTTAGGTATGCCAGAGAAGCAATAACATGAACTAAAAATACAAATTTAAAAAATAAGCGTGGGTATTACTTTTCAAAACAAATCACATTCCATGCTTCCAAGGCAAACTGATTTGTAAAATAAAACACAGACTGTATCCTTTAACTACAGAGGGGGGGAAATGGGGGCGTGTGTGGAATGCAGCAATCTTTTCAATGAAAGTTTGACTACTTTAATTTTGACCAGAAGTCCAAAATGCATTTCACAAATTGATATTAGTGAGGAGAATTTTTTTATACTACTATTGAGGAAATTCATGGCTAAC
The DNA here is from genome assembly GCA_013398125.1 of Aegotheles bennettii. Lineage (NCBI taxonomy): Eukaryota > Metazoa > Chordata > Aves > Caprimulgiformes > Aegothelidae > Aegotheles > Aegotheles bennettii. The sequence continues at coordinate 488,478 of VZRW01003897.1, read as the reverse complement.
TACCCAAGACAATCCTTCAAATAAGAACCAAGACAGCTTCCTGAGGCTACAGACAATTAGCTGCAATGCTCCTCCACTATTGACTCCAGCCCTCCAAAGGAGTAACAAAACAAGTTTCCCTCTGCTAATGAGAGGCCCATGAGCAACACAGAAGTGATCGTTCCAGTTTCATGCTGCTGCTACCTGTGAAAACTATGACCACGAGCAGACGTAAGCATCATAGTTACTCTCCAAAGATCCCATAAATGAAAAAAAAAATTAAAATAAAGTCTAAAAAGCAGAGCGAGGACTCCTGTTTTGCTGAACCTGTCACACTGGAGAACAAAGGGTTAGGCCCAGCTGCACAGGTGACAGCAGCCAGGACACACTGAGGCAAGTCAAGGAAACAAGATAGAAAAAGAGAGAGCAAAGGAAGCAAAAGAAACTTTCTCCTTCCAGCCAATGACAAAAGCTGAGGAGACAAAGGGCATCTGCCAGGTTGCTGTGACACCGATCCAGGCAGGGCACATACACAGGTTCCCAACTACAAACCAGACAATGGTATCTCTAAGAGTCAGAGCAAGCATCGTGCCCAATCTCACCCCTCCCCAACTATTCCACTGCCAGAATTATCACAGCAAAAGGCTGCAATCTTCTTCCTGCTATTTGTACTGTAATTCTCCAACTACTGCGTAGCAAAGGTTTGCATGTAAATTGTCACCTATCGGAGGAATCTGTAGGCCCAGTTTGCAGGTGGTGCTCCAGTCTGTGCTTTCAAAAACCTGGTCTCAAGAGTCACATTCAAAAGACAAAAAAACTTTTGCTTTTTCAGTATTTCGATCCCCCCAACACACACTTCAACTGCCCTGTATGTCAAAAAAGGGCTTGTACACGTACCTGTGGCACGACATCCTGGAGGAACGTAACCACACTTTCCATATACGACTGCTCCCTTGAAAACACAAGGAGAATTTTAACTACCACCAAAGTCCAGAAACAGTTGTGAATATATTAAATATGACATCAGTACACATCGGAGTGGCTGACTGAATTGGAGCAGTGATTTGGAAATTACTCTTCAGTATTTCTCTATTGATTTGGCTACTATAACATGAAGATGAGGTCTTAAGCTGAGGGCTGGAGCTCTCCTTGTGGGGCAAGTAAACTTTAAGACCTCATATACATTATATACAATGATGAAGTAAGTGGTAGCGCTTGGTGGTGGGAGATGGAACAAAACCCTAACTAAGAGTAGTAAGAAAAGGTATTTTCAGGTAAGATTTTATAGCTTGGAAAGCTTGTTCCTTCTTGGAAATTCATGAACAGCAATGATTTCGAGCAACACATAGTGCAAGATACTTTTGTTCTGGTAGATTTAAACTAATGCTTTTATTATCCCTGCATGAGTCTCTTGTGTAACTGCTGAGTAACATATAATGTGGGGTGACTGTATCAGACCAACTGTGCTGAAACTACACACAAAGTCTGTGCTTTCTTTAATGAGCAATACTGAAACATGTTGTCAACAAGAACTACCTTCAAACAGTCTGAAACATCTTTTTAAAAATTAACTCTTTAGGCAGCAGCTATGGCAGCCCTCAAATCAATTTTCATACTGGCAGCCATTTTTCCTAGGCTAACTCAAGATTTCTAATAGCAACAAATTGCAAACTAGGAAATCTAAACTCTTCATGTCCAAAGGTACTTGCTTCATGTTTTCTGAAGCTGTGCTGTGTTAAAGTCTGTCAAGGTAATCAGAGTGTTCAGCAGTTAAGAATTAAGTACTCTGCCCTACACACAGCAATATAGAAGATGACTTTAAGTCAAGTGCTGCAGCTCCTGGATCAGCTTAACTGGTTGACTCCTCTCTGAAAACAAAGATAAATCCACGCCATAAAATTTTAAATTTTAGAAAGCTTATTCCAACTCATGACAAAACTAGACTTTGTTCAGCAAGCCAAGGATTACTGCACCAAATAAAGTTGTCTTACTGCTTTAAGCTGAGGCTTCCTAAATGAGCTGTGGTTTCCAGTGCTGATTCTTCTTTGATTTATGTAGGTCACCAAGACTGTCTCTGTATACCTTCAGAGCCCTTTATTACCCAGCAATAAAGCTTTTCTACAGGTATAGTATTAAATACAGTGTTTGAAGCTCCCATGTGAATGCCTACCATCAAGAGTCATCCTATCCTCATTTTGCAGGTCATGAAATAAGTACTTCTTTTCTCCCCCTGCCCCACAGTACATCTTGAAACAAGGCTGATGTTTGGGAAATGTTTTATTCCAGTTATGCACTCTAAATCTCTCCTGAAGTTGAAAAACTTCCAAGAAGGTACTTTTAAAGTGCTTAAAAACAACAGAAAAACCCAAAAAAAAAAGTCTTCCACTGGTAAGAATCCAGGAGTTCAACACACAATTCAAATAAGGTTGCTCAAGCACCAAAATGTTCTCTTCTGCACTCTGACTGGAGAGGGGCAGCTTCTTCGTTCATTCTTGCCTTTTCTCTCTCAAGCAAAAGAAATCAGAATCCACAATTCTACTTACTGAAGGACTTGAATGACAGACTTGTATGTTTTAATACACCCACCCCAGTGACAAAGAACAGCAAGAAAGGAACATGGGTAGCACATTCCTTCTGGTCTAAGGAAGAAGTCTGCAATCACTGCAATCTCCAGATAGCCAGTGTTTGTACAGCAAACACAACTGTGTAAACAAACAACAAAACATGGCAAGATACTGATCTTTAAAATGTATGACTTTGAAGGTTTTGGTGCATCAACTAAAAGCATCCCATTTAGGGAGAGAGTTTGTCCTGCACAGCCCTAGGAGACAGGAATGTAACATCTGTTTACTTTGTCTTATTGGAAAAAACTCTGCAACGAAACCGTACTGTCAACACAAGCCCTCACAGCTGGCTTGGTAAGAAAACTGAGGCCAGGTTCTTCTTCTCCAGGAGAACAGCCCTCATTTGGAATGTTTTTTATTTCCCTCCAACATGCTTACGTGACAGCTTGCGGGCGAACCACCACTCCTCCAGTGCATCGGCTGGGGCGGCGCGGGGACTCTGTCGCCATTGTTCCTTTGCAAATACCTGTAAGAAACACATTTTTTAATAATAACTTGACCCTATACAAACAAAGAACCCTTCTTTTTTCAGCATCTCAACCACTATAGCTCCTGCAAGACATGTGAAACAAAAAAGGACACAAACCTGTGTGATAAAGGAGTTTCTTCAAACTGTACACTAGGCACAGGTACCTAGCTATCATCAGCATTATATGAGAATTACTTACTGATGAGCTGTTGTCTTTGAAATAATTACATAAAAATCACATACAATCACACTTGCAGTGTACTGCACTCTTGAAAATCCATAATCTACACTGAAACTAACACAAAAAGCACAACAGAACACATTCTACCTGTTTTACTTCAGCTTTTTGTGCTGCCTTGCAGTTTTTCTTCACACTTCTATCCTTCTACCTGAGAATTCAGCACTACATTCCTAAAGGCAAAGGACACCTTAGGAGCCCCGCAGGCCTCTCCAGCCCCATCATCCCCCTGGCTCAAAGCAAGAACCAGTTCATGAAGTGAGAGGAAAAGCCAAACCCCGCGGTGGAGTTGGTTATCAGCATCCCTGCATCCCTGTAAGGGCCACCTCGCTGAGTGAGGCGAGGATAAACACTCGGCCCCATGGAAAGTAACGACAAAGGCTTCAACAACACGGCCGAGGTGTGACACCGTCCCCAGGCACCCCTGAGCACACAGGGGGTAACAAACCTCTCCTGGCGGGGAGCTCTGGTCCCGCGGGACGCCCGCGCCAGGCGGTGCCACCTGCGCCGCAACTCGCAGCACCTGAGAGCCCCGCGCGGGGCCCGCCCACGGGCGGGAGCGCCGGCCCCGC
>VZRW01003897.1:464502-483910 GCA_013398125.1 Aegotheles bennettii | reverse complement strand
GGGTTCACCCTCGGGGGTCGCGGGTTCGGGACCCGGCCCCGCTCCCTGTCCCGGGGAGGCCGCGGGGATCAAAACACCTCCCCACCTCGGCTTTGGGAATTGGTTTCGGAGCAGGCAGGAGACAGGCAGGTGAGCAAGGGACACACCAGTGAACTGGTGACCATTTATCGGTAAGTTTGTGCCTGCTGCAGGGGAGGTTTGAGTGTTTAACGCTTAAGGACACTCAGCAGCTTCCCCTGGAGCAGCTGGAGGTTCTGTCTGGTCCATCAGAAGTGGAAGAAGCCAACATCCACTCCTCCAGCTGGAGACACCCAGGTCTAGGACTGCTGTGAGGAGAGGTGGGAGAACAAGGCACACACAGAATGCAGCAGAATCTGATAAAAATTAAGTTTTGCTTATATATACAGCAAAAAACCTGAAAAATCTGCTCATTTCTTCTGCATACTTGCATTACAAGCAGCAATACAGAACGTGTTGTACCGGCATCTTCATTGTGACCATCTTGAAAAGGCTGAACACCATGAGGCTATATTAAACATAGACAGTTACCATCTCAGTTTGTTGCCCAGCAAGTCCCTATAGCTGCTCTCCCACCCCAATCTATGGTGCATTACATCAGCAGCTACAGCAAACCTTTAACTGCGGGTTGCATCCCAAACACACAAATCCTTGAAGGATCCAAGCTGGACAGAGTGTTCCTTTCACCTGGTAAGATGGTGCTGCAGTCATGGGATGGATGAAAGAATTATACATTTTCAGAAAGCATACGATTCCCCCTAGGAATCCAGTAACCATGGTAACATATAGAGATGGCAGGCCTGATTTCAACCCATGTTTTATTGTTCCGGCAGTAAAGAATTAGATTCTATAAATAACCACCCTGGCCCTTGGAATAAACAGTGCCCTTTTACTTCCCCATTAAAAAGCAAACACAGGTTATGTATCACTACAGTTAAACAGCATAAAGTGCCAAGATCAGTTCCATAACAAAGCCACATGGGATGTCTTGTTCCACGTAGCCACAGTGAAAAAGAGGAAATAACTGATTTTTGATGAATACAAAATAAATATGAGTGTGCTCAACAGAACTTCAGCTTGATATTAAAAAAAGGCACCCCCATCAAATTTTCACGTGTTTTATTTAGGTGAACATACACATGGTCCACATACTCAATGAAAATAGTCATAAAATAATTTAAGAACTTATGTTGAAGGTATTAGCAGCACCATCAGTGTTGGAATAGCAGAAAATTCATGCCTCCGTAGGGCACACACTTATGCCTGGATAAAAATGCCATCGTTTTATAAGAGGGGATGGGAATGGCTTTGTAGGATGCTTCTGGGAGTCAGACTTTTAAAACACACACTTTTTTTGCTAAATACTTTGACGATTAATGTTACAAAAAATACCACTAAATAAGATACTGCATAGTATTTTAATTAACGTAAAGAAATCGACATTGAGCTGTGTAAAGCAAGACTCAACATCTCTGCTTCCACGTACATTTCATTTCTGAGTAGAGAAATCTAAAATTTAAGAACAAAATATAGACCTAGTGTATTCTCTAAAAGACACGCTTTAGGTGGAACGTATAGTACTACGAAAATACATATCTTCCATTCTGTTTAATAATTTACTTCAGTTAAAAAGTTGTGAAATTCTCGTCACAAGAAGCGTATACAAATTCATGACTTTAGTAAATTAACAAAAAGGATTATTATTTTTTTAAACAAGGTTTAGCCCCGCTGTAACAATTATACAAGGAAGAAAAGAGACTACACGTATATGAAGGAATACAAATTTACACACATTTTACAGTGACTTATACCCTACACATCTACAAAATTCACAGTTATAATACAAGCAAGTACAAGGCTGGGATAAAGCTGTTTGATACCAAAAAAAGTTCCTACTTTAAAAAAAGATAAAACGGAGGAGTTTCAAACTTCTGCACCAACTTTAAAATTCTAATCAGACCAAAACACACTTGGTGACACGAACGCCCCTCAGCACACACAGACTGCTTTCCTGGGCGGGTGGAAGAGGGAGGTGCTGAGCTTCTTCTGGCCCCGCAGGCTGCGTCGCATGGTCAGCTTGTTTGAGTTCCTGCGCTGGGGAGTGCTGGACATGCCCTCGGGCTGGACACCAATGTTTCGACTCAGGCCACGTCTCGGCTTCTTCACGGCTGGGCCGGAGTTGGATTCTTCCAATGTCCTTTTAAAGTTTGCTGTGGGTGTCCTCTCTGCATCTTGGGCTTTTGCCTGGCCGTTAGGGGACACCTTGAAGCCTTTTTGGTCCATGCCTGAATTTGCAGAGTTGGAAGGGGAGAGACTGACTGACAAGCCATTACTGTAGGATTCCTGTATCCTCAAAGCCAACGCTTTGCTGCTCTTCTCCTCCTGCGGGCCTGAATCCTTCAAGGTTGCTCCTGATGAAGGTAAATTGCTTTTGGCAATCTCGTTTGGCAGCTCTAAATATTTTTCTGAGATCATGTTGCTGTGCATGAGGGGAGGAATAGGCTCAGAAGCATTCAGTCGTGGCCATGGATCATCTTCTAAAAGCTGAAGAAAAAAAAACCAACACATATTTAGGCATAAATATAATTATTCACCCACATTACCCTTCATTTTTGCTGCTATGAAACGCTGAGGAATCTGCATTCATCTGCTGTTAATTTAGGAAGCTGTGTAGAAAGCAGTGCCTGCAATCTCTGTCCTATGATTTACCAGTTGTGTTTTCCAACATGCAGACACAACTTCCCTCCTTCAGACACTCATGCTGCCTCCTGAAGATTTCCTACATCAACAGCTGAAAAAGTCTTCTGACCTTTGCTACATTTAAAATTCTTAGTTACTGCATAACCAGAGTATGAGGGAGGTTGACAAACTCTTCATCACAGGCATCCTGATTGCACACAGAAAGGTGGAGCATCAGACAAAGCTGTTCTAAAAATAGAGTTGCTGTTTGCTGTGTGAAGTAACGCATTTTATTGCCTGGTTTTATACTCTACAACTTGTAAAGGAAATAGGTCCATTCCTCACAGCAGCTCTGTCCACTCTCTAGAAGCACAGTCATTCTGTATGTTGAAGAGAAGCAGCTTAGTATGATGTCCTGAGAGCCAGGGACTCTCTACACTCTAACCCTACCTTCAGCTACTCAGCTCCTCTGCAGCCTTTGATGAGTGTTTTTGCCTCAGTTTTACCAACAGGAAAATGGGGACAATACTTGCTTTCACTATCCGCAGGGGGATTATGAAAATTGGTATTTATGCAGTGCCCTGAAGATATGAATTATGACCTTATTAAAGATTTAATTGTGAAGAAATCCCTAGTTACTGCATGAGTCCTTCAAAAGTAAATTTCAAGGCCACATTACTCTACATACCATCAGTGTAAGGCAAACGACAGGGACTGCACCACTGCCCCAGTCTTACACATAAACCACATAAAAAGAAATTACCACTGGGGAAGAAGGGATATGGATAGATATTTAGTGGGCCCCACACTCAAAATTGGAACATTTAAAACACTGAAAACAAACAAACATTACCTTGACAGGGGGGGTGCAGCAGCGGGAGGGTGTAGTGACATTCACATCAGGGCTGCTATAGCAGGGAGACTCTGCCAAGTTGAGATACAATTCTTCTTCATTTTCCAAGTTGCTTTTGCTGTCCTGCAAGGGTGAGATGCAGATGACGATGGCACTCGTGTTATCTGCACGAAGCATGCGCTGCCTCCACCGGCCCAGGGCTCTGTTCACCAGCATCTTGGCACAGGACTGGCGGTGCTCTCCCTGTGTGCCAGAAGAAAAGGACACTCAGAGAAAGCCATCAGGTCCACTTCACAAATGGCAGCTGGACAGTTTATGTGGCACAGCCTAGGATATATATTCCTATGTATCATGTGCTAATGTAGCTTGATTCAGAAACACAGGAGGAAATATTAATTGCAACATATCCTTCTTAGTGAATCATAACCTTAAAATCTATTTACAGCAGAATCCACATCTAGATGGGTGCTTTAAACCATGAAACTGTCATAGTGACTTGCATAAATAGACCAGTTGCACATCCTATGGTCTTTCCAAAAGTCTCTGAAGGGGCTTATACACTATTTACTATCGGATGCTCAGATGCTCCACTACATAAATTCTCAACTGAGAATAATTCAGACTTGGTATAAATCAAGTAAAAACCAATAAACATTTGTCTGCGTTGTAACATACATCTTGTTGTGAAATACATTTCCAGACAATATTTTGCATAACTTCCTTAGAGGTGGAACGTGTTACCTTTGTCATTACTCACACATACCATCCTGGTAGAGAAATTGCCCAAAAACCACAACCAACCAATTTAAACAACGTCAACAAGCTGGTATTTAACAAGCACAATAAACACAATGTACATGTTGTGGCAAAACTCTGAATATGCCTAACAACAATACCCTGATTAGGTAATCTTCACACACGCCAGACTAAGCAATTATTAGAGGAAAAAAAGTGTTAAATTTCCACAATGACTTATAGCCACTGCTCTCACCATGAAGTATTTTTTCTCCTCGTGATCCTGGCACATAGAGATAGCATCTTGAGGTGGGATCATGTTCCACAGCCCGTCACTGCCAAGGATAATATATTTGTGCTTCTGGGGATCAATTGTGTGCACACTAGTGTCAGGTTCAGGAGACACAACAAATTCTCCACTGTAGAAGTCGTAGCTCCAAAGATCACCTAGTGAAGAAGCAAATGGTTTTGAATTGTTACATTACACGTGAAAATAGGAATCTTGGAAACTACAGAAGAATGTTCCCATGAAAACAGCTACGGCCAGTCTCAAGTCCCCAACAGCAACACAAGGTCATTTCAGCACCATTACTGCTCTGCTGCTGTCACTTGCTCTCAGTATTTATTAATATGTAGCAATTTAAGTAAAAACACATTCAAACCAATCTATATTTACAGGCAGTCTTCTACTCTCTTAAATCTGTAACAGATTAATACCTAGAAAACCATGAAACCTCAATATCCAAACTAAAATCTATCTGAACAACTAAAATTCTCCTTAAAGGGAAGTAAAGCCTTACTTTGCCAAACCCGTACCAAACTTGCTAAAATCTGCCTTTCCAGTTCTTGGTGCAGTTTAAATACTGGAGACAAAATCCTCACCTCTTGCCCAGAGAACTAGGAGGATCATGTAATACCCTTCTTCTTCCCAACATCATACACAGCATTACTTCAACCTGCACCACGATGATCCACTGCCCTGCACAGCCTAACAAGTCCTGCTCATGGTCAAGGTACTAAACTGCCCATTTTTAAAAAAAACAGCCACAATACAGAAACACACAGTTAGGTCTTGCTGTGTCCGTGCATGCAGGTGCTCCACAGCAAGAACCAGGAGGGCAAAGGAGGAGAGTCTGGAGCCTTTCCCCTATTAATTTCTCTTTCCCATTCCTCCTCCTTCCACAGCATTAGCATCACTTTCAAAGCCCTGCAGTGCTGTGTTAGAGCATCTTTCCAGCTGAACACCACGTGCCAAGTTTGGGAGTTGGAAAGAAGCCACAGGAACACAAGTAGTGTTCCTGTGTTCCAGCAGGAAAGCAGAAAATGAGCTAAAGCCTCTCCTTTGGAAGGCCTCATGCCGTGAACCTTTCTATTTTTAAATCTTTCTTGCTGTGTGAATGAGTTTGGGGTCACCTCACCAGTAACAAGGGCCTGAACTGAATCTGAACAACACATTTGAACCAAAACACCTATTGGTTTGAGTGCTTCCTCTAAACCTTCCCCAAGTGAAAACCACTCAGAGAAATAAATTGATATGGAAATGCATTTCTATTTCATTTATCAGATATATTTTGGAAAGGAAAAAAACACACACTTTTCCTAAGGTTGGGCTTTTAAATCAAGAATGGTATTATGCTGCACTAACACCTTCTCTTCCTTTTTTAATGTTCATACATAGCTTCCTATGGCAATAAGCAACAAAAAGTAACATTATTACTTGTAAGCACTGGCTAGATTTTTCTGTGCAGAACACACGGCTTTAAAAGTAGAAACTAATTAAAATGGTCAAGTTGAAAAGCTTGAGAACTCCAGTTTAAGAGTAGGGTTTTGTCAGGTTTTCCTTTGCTTTTTGCTGGCTTCAGAAAGCATGCCTGTAGCCTTCTTCCACGGCCATCGCCACCCTTATAAAGATAATAAAAAAGCTTTGTCTCCCCACTTCCTTCCATTAGCTTTGCCTTAAGCTATCAACCAGTTGAAAAGACTTTTCCAGAATCAGGAAAGGGAATACTTCAACTCAATTACTCCACTTCACCGTAGCAAGCATGGATGGTCCATCCTCATTAAAGCACCAATTCACCTCCACTGCAGCAGCAGCAAACACATGCTTCTAATAAGTGCTAATTAAAAGCCAAGCCTGCTTGTATAGAGGTGCACTCTTCCTCCACAGACACACAACAAAGCAAGGCAGCTGGCAACGAGATCAAAATAAATACTGTAACAGAAGAGCTGGACTCCAGCACAGCAATTATTGTGTATGAATTGCCACGAGAAGTCTCCGTGCACTCAGAGTTCTTCACATCAGGCCTGTCATGGACACAGCAGGTACAAGAAACAAAAGCTTGGGATCTTACAGCAACCAGATCTTGGAATCTGTGGCAGCATCAATTTCCAACATCCATAATATTTTTATGCTTTTACGAGCTAGTTTGTTCATAGTCATTTAGGAGCAATGACAAATGTTATTAGCTGAATCAATTTTTTAATAAAAAATACTGTGCTCTATGATAAAAATAACCTGATGCTATCTAATTCTGGTTCATCTACATACATGTCATCACTTCCATCTGCTGCTCTTCCTGAGCAAACAGCTGAGTAACATTCATACCAACTCCAGACAACCTTCAGACAACCTTCCTCCAGGAGGAAAGATGCTCCTCATGGGGATAATTGGGAATATCACATTGGTTGTAAAGGGGACCCCAAAGATTATAAACTTGCTGAAGGGCACACAGAAAGGGTTGCTGAAGGGCACGCAGGTTGATGAGGCACTTGAGGCCATGGTCTAATGGTCCAATGGTTAAGAATATGATGGGATAAAGGTTGGACTTGATGACCCTGGAGGTCCCTTCCAACCACAATGATTCTATGAAGAATAATTCATTTAAAGAATAACTCTCAGACCCAACTCCAAGCCAGCAAAGGCTCATTAGGGTGAGGCACAATTGTCTATTTATTTTTCCTCAAGGGCAGAGCACCCCAGATTAACCCAATGCTTTTCAGAGCTGCTGCACACACAGAATACTGATGTCAGCTGCGTATCTTCCTCTGGCCAGCTGAGAGCACAACATCCACAGCACCTGAGGAATACAGGACAGACTTTGGAAGAGTCACTACACAGCACCCTCTGTTACAATTCTGGGAGGTAAAAAGGGAGCAGTAAGCCAGAAAGCAATGTACACTTTTCCCTAGGTGTTTCAAAGTGCTCTGAAATCTCTCATTCTGTCCCAGAGCAAGCAGACAGAGAGGTGATCCTGTAGCAGAGAGGGAAGCCAAGACAGCAGGATGATGTGATACGTCAGAAGCTAGTGTTACAGAACTGAAATGCCACCTTCTCAGACTTCACTCTAAGCCATACTATTTTTGTACCAAATTAAAACCCAAACATTTACAAAGCTTAATCTTGTTCTCTAAAAACCTCACAGACTGGGAATATTTTTTTGGTGTGAGGCTTGCGTATTTCTTTTCCAAAAAAAAAAAAAAAAACCCCAAAACCAGTACTAATGAAGTTCCTCCCATATCTTCCAGAAAAATCATACCCGTTTCTCAGTCATGACTCAAACCAGGATAATACACAGAGATATACTCAAAAAATACATTCCATCTCACAAAGTGAAAAATAGATATGTGAAATCATACACTAAAGGAGCAAGAAACTAATTTAGCTACCTGTAAGAATATATCAAAATATGTAGCCCAGGTTATCTGCTTACTATTACCTTTTAAAATACAATGGAAAAAACCTGCCTGTAACTCAGCTGCTGCCAGGAAAGCACTTCAAGTTACAAACAAAAACACCCATCAAACAAGTAGACTGGATTGGATTAAGCCCAAAGCCTTCTTATAGCAAAAGTATGTTCAGAAGTCACATAAATCAAGTCTTTCATTTATGCTTCTGGAGCATGCTGTTTTGAATACAAAAATATCTTTTGGTTTTAATAGAGGAAAAGTTTACTTTCATAAGTCAGTCCAAAACAAAAACCCAGTTTGATTAATCCCAGATCTTTTTAAATCAAAGTTTTATCTTAAAGGTCTGTTAGTACAAAGAGAAGACTTGCAGAACTTCCTTTTCTCACTGCCAATGCAGCAGTGCTGCTAGAAAGCGAGACAAATCTCAGCGAGGACAGTCAGTAACAACTTGAAACCATTCAGGCTGAGCTGGGGTGGAAAACATGTTCAGCAAAACTGATGGCAGCCCAGACCTAAGCCACAAGAGGGCAACTTTACAGCAGTCTGAAGAGGGATGCAACATCCCCTTCCTACAGCCCGGGAATGAGTAAAGACAGTTCAGTCTGAGAGATGGGAACAAAACTGAAGGTAGCAGCAAGCAGAAAAGTCAAACAGGAGCACTTGAGTCTTTAAAACTTTCACTGCTTCTTTAGGAGTATTTTTTTGGCAGTTGCTTTTACACCCCCTTTCAGTCAAACCTGCTGAAAGAATGCCACCCTCCACACTAGGGAGAAAAGGAAAGCACACACAAGAGAACAGTATTGAACAGTAAATTAAACAAATACTCTGTGTCCTCTCGGGCTGTTCTCATAGCCCTGTGCAGACACCTCTTTTCTCCCTTGCCTAGGATTTTGCCAACGTACAAGTAGGGCTGAGCATCATGGTGAAGAATGCCTTAGGAGCAGCTTCTAATTCACCCTTCATTTTAAATGCAATTATTTGTTTAATTACTTAAATGCATTCACTGCTGTTGGTAATAAGAAGTGCATACCACAAATGCTTATTTTGGGGCAGAAAGACACTGTAGACAATCAGAACAGCAAAGAGAATGTCAACAGAATGAACCTGGCCAGAAGGACTTCTATCGCACCGGTATCCTTTCTGCTGTCCAAATATTTGACCAGTGCAGTACTTTTCCACAGTCCTGTATCCCTGCTATTTCTAAGAGCTCTGCAGTACTCCTTACAATGAGTGCTAGGCTTAAGGACTGGTGGAGGGATGAGACAACATCTATATATTTTCAAGTGTTTTAAGAGAAAAGACAAGCTTTAAAAAAACCCCAGATGCTAAATTTGAGGTTTTTCAATCTTTCCACTTTAAGGATAGCAAATTCACAACTCTAGGTTTCTCTCCACAGCACAGAGCAGTATGTTGAGACACTCTTGCTCTCCCATTAAAAATTATCATCCAATTATTGTCCAGTCTGGGATCTGTACGGGATTTCTATCAAGAACAACAACAGAGTTTGGACTTGGCAAAGAGAATCCCTGTGCTAGATCTTAGTGGGATTGATGGGAATATTGGTAACCAGGCTATGTCAACACTGACAGTTATTACTCCACTTGGAGAGGCTCCAACGCAGCAGTGCTGTGCCAGCCAGGGTAGCAACCTGGGAGCCAGCCAAGAGGTCGAGCAGGCCCCAAACAGCATGAATGCAAATGGCTTCAGTCGTGGTGGGGCTTTTGTAAGCAGCGTAAGGGCCGTGCTGGCCTCGGAGAGAAGTTAAATCCTGTTTCCAAACTGTGAGCGTCTGTGCACCATCTGGGTCCTATGGAGCGAAGCAGCTGTGTTCCTTTTTCCAGGAGGTTTGTCATACCTCCTCAGGAGGGCATGTGAAGACACTACAGAGGCTCTTTGAGCAGGCAAACACCAGAACACTGTCACATTGTAAACCTGTTTCTCCAGAATTTGAAGATGCCAAAGCCCTCTTTCGAGCTCCGCTAATTTTTGAAAGCAAGAATGGTTCATAAGAGAGGTGTTCTCACTTTTATAGACCTGAAACTCTCCAGTAATTCTCTTCATTCACGTAACTGGAAAGAATGCAAAAAGGAGCTAAGGAGATGCGTGATTCCTTGAATTCCCATCTGCACACAAAACCCAGCCAAATCCTTTTGTTTAACTTGCTGAGAGGAATCGGATCAAAAGCCACTGATCTATTAAGACAACCAACAAACTGGCAATCACAGCCATGAAAGATTCACCAAAATTAAGCACACACTTTTAGTGATCTCTGAAGAACACACACCCTTCTGCAGGAAGGGGGAAGAGAGGGATATGTTGCTCAGTGGATGAAGATCTGTTTGCTAGTTATCTATGAACCCTGAAGGATTTCCCAGACTCTCAAGTCAGTTTTACTAACCTTAAAATAAACATCTATCTTGCCTAAAAAATGACACATACAAGACTTGTAAGATACAGAGAAAAATGGCCATGAAATTAGAATCGTATTTTCAATAAAAGATCACCATTCAGCCACCTGTGACTCCTTCCTTGACTCACAGCATTAGTTATTACTGCAGAATTCTTCTTAACACTGGTCAAATCCATGTGAAACAGGATTGAAACAAGACACAGTAATGCTATGCAATTATCAAGACGACCACGGTCCCAGGAACAGACTGTCCCAGTGACACATGGCCAGCTGATCTAGAAACACTGGCAACACTATCACGTAACTGTCAGGCTTGCCAAGAAAAAATTAAGCCACAGGACAGTTTTCACAGGTGAAAATATACCACGTTTCCATAAAATCAAACCTACACTGGGTATATCTGCATAGAGAATTCTTCGCTGGGGCAAAGGGAGGATGGAAGGAACAAAATGAACTGTGGAAAACTGGAATGCTGCAATGAAATTTAAGGGGAAAAACCTGACTGGAAAATGCTAACACTCATGGGCAAGAGATATCCAAAGTACTTCCCAAAACCCACACACAACAAGCTTGCTGGGTACTGTGATATGCCTCTGAATAAAGTACTCCTCATAGTTTCCCGTTACTCACAGCCTCACAAAGGCAAGTTACAGATAAAACACAGACTTGATTATCATTCCTTTGTTCACTCTATGCTAAGTCTTGAAAGAAACAGATTCACCACGAATGGAAGACTGATGCAATTCGTTTCCTATGCAGCACAACTCACTCTTACCACCATCTAGTCCAAAATAAGTCCTATTATTTCAGTGAGAGAAAGGCAAATGTGCTCTCCAGCCTGGAAACAGACTCTGCTTTGTACATTTTCACCTGCAACAGAAACGAAGTACCATTCTTGTACGACTGACACTGAAAATCCTGCATGTTGTAGGGCAAGTCCTTCACTCAGTGACATCCTTTACAGCTTTATTTGAAAAATGAAATCCATATTGTATTAAAAATGCTTTTAAAAGACCCAGACTTTCAAAAGGCTTTGTAATCAAGGTAGGCAAGTAAACCCCTCTAAACTATATATTTTGGCAGAAGAGGATGTATTTCAGTTCTGCCTGTATGCAGTGGGGTCTCACTCTCCAAACACAGGCACAACTCACCCAGAGCTCTAGCAACTGCCAGGAATGGGATCTGGTCAATGACCGTGCTGCGGCGCACGGGGCCGTTGTGAGTCAGACGAGGTCTCTTCCAAACGACACGGTTCACACCAGACTTGTTGATCACACTAAAACCAACAAAAAGAGACAGGGGTTAAAAAGGAATGGAAATGAAAGCATGAAACGTAGTTTCAATGACACAAAACCAGTTAAATATGGAGTCAATAATGACAGCACCCGCGGGGGAGTCCAGAGCACAATTAAGTATTTCAAAACACACGGTATCACTTAAGATAGTTCCACTCATATTAAGCCAAAGGGAAAAGTGAGAGATGAAGGGCAGAAGAAAAGAAAAAGCAGGGGAATGAAGACCTGGAAGAAATTCTGGCTGGCTGCAACAACCAGATGTAAGAGTATCTTTTTAATCTGTTGGAGAAACAGCAGAACTGAATTTGCTTCTCTCAGATGAGAACCATCAACATCAACTCGGATGCAAGTTATCATGTAGTTCCTCCTTCAGTTTTCTCGTTCTGCCAAAGCTCGGCAGTGAAGAGCAGCACAGTACACTTGAAAAAACAAAAGAGAATGGAGCAGCCTTCTGTAGGGATTTCCTTAATGGTGCCCCAACATGAGGCCGAAATAAAAGAGGAATTGTTTGTAGTTCCTATCTGAGATAGGAAGAAGCAGCTCTGCATTTGAATATTAACACCTGCTCTAAGACACTGAGCATTGTTTTGAGTTCTGAGAGATGGCATTACAAGGGTCAAAAGAGAGCTACATAGCAAGTAAGTGGGGCAGCTGTTAGTGGGCAGGGGAGGCAGGGAAGAGAGAACAGTGAGAGTATGAACCATCACACAAGAAGAGGTAATGGAACAAGGAACCAGCAAAGCTTGGTCCCAAACAAGTTAAGAACTTAAAAGCTAGCTTTCATCCAAGGAACAGCCATTGGTAATTAGGAACTGAGCAGCTCTGGAACAGCCTCAAGATTCCTCATACTGAAGCTATTCAAGATGCACTTCCTGAGACTTCAAAGGCCTTAACAACAAGGGCATGTTTAGCTCCATCCTTTTGCATGCACAGTGCAGCACAGTCACAAAGACCACATCCTAAAAATTGATCTCATCCTTGGTACAACAACTGACCACACAAAGCTAACTTCAGTCATTATCTGAACGACCTCATCCCACACTCTGAGACTGTTATGAGGAAAATATCATTTTTAATGGAAGATTCAGTTATGCCCTCCCATTAACTTTTCCCAATTTGCTCTCATGAAAGGGAAGACATTAATAACCATAGCTGCATAGTTCCACCTCACAATAGCCTGTAACAGCCAGCCTGGGAAGAAGGATCACCAGTAAAAATAAAGGTTTTCTTTTAAAAAGATTTTTTTTTAACCATGCCTGTTTCTCTGAAGCTTCAGAAACTTTCAATCCTTGAAACACACAACTTGGAAAAACCCCTACGTTTACAAGTACCAACCTAGCAAAACTGCAAGTTCTCCTTTCTGAAAAGCCACCACCCCTAACACAGCTAACTGATCAGCTTCCACCTGCTAGGGCTACAAATATCTTAGGTTAATGAGTCAACAGGGTTCTTGTACGGATGATGTCAACAGGAAAACCTTCAGTGATCTCTGCCTCTGAACTGCTACGAGAAGGAAACCGTGCCCATCCATCTGGTGCGGTGCTGCAGAAGGAGAGAACAGAGAGCTCCTGTGAAGCTGTGCCAAATGCGAGCCCTGAGGTTTGTCTCAAAACATTAGTGCCACCTGACAAACCTGCCTGCTCCCCTCCTCACTCACAGGGAACATGCATCAACCACAACTTGGAGATGCTCTCACATCTGCCAGCTCCTGACACTGAAGAAATTACTGATGTGAAGATGCAGCATCCTAGCATTTTAAGCCTATATTTAAGCACAACAAATACAGTATCTTGTTACAAATCTAGATGTTTTTAATGTTCCTTAACATAAGGAAGGTTTGAAGAGCCTACTCAACAGCTGCCATTTCCACCTCAGGAACAATACAGAATGTATGAGAAAAGAGAGTATTTTCTGTCAAAACTGCTGTGTTTCCACCATTTGACAACACAGCAATTCCAGAGCTCGTATCATCACATATATGGGAAAGGCACTTTCCCTCCCTCAGATTCCAATGAAAAATAGGTCAAATATCAATATTTTCACTTTTGAAGTCTTCAGTGAACATTCAGAATTGGAACCACAGCTCAGCTGCATGGGAATACACCAGGATATTTAAATTTTGTTTATACCACAAACCACTAGCAGAAAGCTCAGCAGTAACAACGGATCACTGTACCCTATTCCCCAACAAGCTAGAAAAAAAGCAGAGCATAAATAGGGAATATATACAGACTAGGAGATTCACCAGCCTGCTTGTCCCCCTAAAACAAGCAAGCTTGAGCCTAGTTCAGTCAGGAAGACACAAATAACATCTGAAGTCAAAAGCACAGAGACGGTTACCTGCCCCCAAGGCCTTCAATTCTCTCCCTTTCTTTGGGAAGTTCCGGCTTGTGGTCCTGTGTCACCTCCACAGCTCTCACAAAGTCATCTTTGGGGTCATCCTGGACTCCGAGCACCACTCCCGAATCGCCCACGTGAGCGACGTACATCTTGGACCCGCGGATGATCACCACGCTGGCAGTGGTTCCCGACGTGCTTGGCAGACCCGTCATGGTCTTCGGCCACTCTGCTGCAATGAGAACAAGAGCCAATGAAAACACCTTTGGTTTTAATTCTGTTGTGAAGATCAAGATGAAGGTTGTGTCACAAAGGCTTGCGTGATGTTACACTACAGCGTGTGCCTACAGCATGGCCAGGCAAACCAGTGCCCTCAGGCCCCCTCGTTTGTGTAACATCACTCCCCCAGCTACAGCTTAAACTGACACACATGGATAAAACCAGCACTGAAATGGGATTCAACAAACTGTCTCCTCTGGTGTAATATTCCAAGCATCACTAGGATATGGGGAAGGATGTGCCCCTTGAGCGTTGAACAGGATCGACCAAGCGTTTTGTTAAGATTTACTGTTCATTTCCCTGCCTGAAGGGGTAGAGATGTTATAAATCAGGTCATTTGGTCTGGACATTTGATGGCAATCAGGTATTCTGGACATTCCTGACCCCCTCAGAAGGAAAGAAAACACTATTTTACTTTTATATGCTGAATAACATTTTAGGTTGAATAACATCTTGACTGTTTATTCACATTTCCTTTTGGAGGATTGAATAATGCAGACTACCCAAACAGGCTATCTGTGATCCAGCATCACATCTGCAGAAGATAGCCCTCAATTCAGAACAATAAAATACCTGTGCTAGTGTGACCTACACAGTTAGGGAAATGACTTTCAACTGCTGTGCCCTCAAAGCACTTATGGTCATTTCCTATCGCACCACTCTGCCCATTTATATCCAATCCAAATCTCTCTTTCATGCCTTTTCTTGTCTATTTTTGTGCCTACACAAATTCATCTTCTTCCAAAACCCCACAAAACAACTGAGACAACATTCCCAGTTAAGACAGATCAGCCACCACAGTCCTCATCCCTAGTTCAGTACCCTCAGAACAGAGAACTCAAGCTGCCAGCCCTCTGCTGATTCCAACTGCCAACAGCAATCTCCTGTTTCATCTTCACTGAACCCACTCACGTCTCCAGACGAACTCGGAAGGGAGACTCATCTCTTGTCACATTCTACCTTCTGCATTTCACAAGTCACGCTCACACAGTACAACACAAAAACCCCACTGTGATACACACCCTGTTTGCAGAAAATACCCAAGCCCGGCTGCCAAAGCACTGGGGGATTTATTTTCCTGTGGCACAACAAACACACAAGGAAAAAAACCAGCACACAATTAGGCCTTCCTCACTGTGAAAATAGGTGTGTTAAACTCGTGAAGTTTTAAGCACAAGCAAAGGATTGGGAATTTAATACCATCTAATGCCACTGAACCATGTTCATACACCCGAGGCAAGAAAGAGAAGCCATGGAAGACGTGCTGGAGGAGAGGAGCAGAATTACATGGACAGTCTTATGATAAAAGCTGTGTGTTCTTGGTGTTGGCTGCGAAATATCCAGCAAAATCTCAGCATTTAAGTTCTAGCTTTGTGTTCTAAATACTAATACACACTTTCTCCCTAAGAGTAGCTTTATTTCAAGAACACAAACATTCAATCAGCTTATTGGAAGTACTTTGTCTGGCAGTTCTAACTGGGTATTAAATCTAACGCATTCCAAATGGAAAGCAAATGAGGGAGGAAGCCAAGTGGTAATGAGAACTTCCACCACGCACTTAACAGAAAACAAGCTGCAACTAATGAGTTTCTGTCAGTGTAACAACCCTTCAATAGCAATAAAATATATTAGAGAGTCAAATCAGTCTTTATGGGAATGAAGAGCACAGAGAGTGAAATCACCCACTTGCGAAAAGAAGAATGATCCAGCATACCCTGGGAGCCTCCGATTTCAGGCTCCAACAGAACCAGAAATTAGATCTGCCTATCAAGGGAGTTTAGTTTATGCCTTGCTCCTGTTTAGAGAGAAATATTCTATATAGCACTGCATATTCCTCTCTTTAGAAATTGTACCTCATCAGGAATTAAACAGAAGTGTCAAAACTCCTGAGTTTTCTTGTAGGTTCAAGCATTAAAATCAAAGACACCTGACTCCTCCACAAATCAGGAGCACATTTCTATCAATCCTATAACTTAAGCAATACATCTTTATAAAATAATCCTTTCTTCTACTCGAAAAGCACCACCTTTCACTTAGTTTTGTAAAAAAAGCACCTAAGTGCTCAGGATACCTGAAGCCAGCTATTTATGATCTAGTTTGTTCCTTACACCGGTCAAGTTTCCAGAGACAAACCCATGCAGCTTTCCAGGACTGTAAGTTGTTTACATACAACTTGCAATTACTTCTGACTTCTTTCACCCTTCTTCTGATGGGGGGACTGGAGAGAGGGCTGGGAATTGGTTTAAAACAGCCTATCCCAAACAGTGTGCCTGTTACACCAAAATACGGATCCTACACCTGGATACCACACCTGTAACAGGAAAGAAACACCAACTCTGGCACAATCTAAAAAGCAAATTCACTTATGATGGTTGGTGTGTGATCTGAAACACACAGACTGCTCTGAAATGCATCTGTGGAAGTTCTGTTCCTATTGATTTTTGAGAACAATTCAGGACTGTTCTGGGAATCAAGAATTGCTGAAGAACTTAGTTCATTTTTATTTCATCGTTTTTACATCCATCAAGTCAAGCTGCAATACCTCATTTCAAACTGGTTTGATTCTAAAGCTTAGTAAGCTTTTAAACAATAAATGCTATATGAGCTTCTAATACAGCAACAGCCCACAAAAGTTTTACATTATCCTGAAAATCTGCATTTCTTTGAGTGGTCTAGGTCCTTTCCAGATAGGTACACACACATAAACTCTTAAGCATTTCTAACAATAACCCTGAAATCATGACTTTGCAGTGAAAACTATGAAAAACCTTGTTATTACACAAGACATGAAAATACTGTTCGACTTTTATTGCTTCAATTAAATTTAATGAGGAGGTATAGCCAAAGCAGAGGCACGCAGCTCTTTCTGGTAATGCTGAGAAGTGTTTTCAGTAGTATCAAGCTAAATACAACATTTAAAAACAAGCTCTTGGCTATACAAATAATGAATTATCAAAGAATTATAAACCTACTCAATCCCCAGTGAAGGCACATCAAAATCTGGGACCTCCAGAGTGTGCTTCTTGTAAACACCTTTCTCACCACTGCCAGTTTTAGAAACAGGCTTCAAATCAGAACTTTTATCTGGAAGCTCTTTAGCATGCAGACAATTTTATTGCTTTATAGTGAACCCCAAAATTATCAGCAATGACAAAGGGGTATTTTTCTGGTTTAATTTTTCCTCATCAACATGTTCCCTTGTCTATCACAGGAGACAGCCACTAGGATGACCCCACAGCTTCCAAGAATTAACAGAGCAGCTGAGTATGAGCTTCTCTTCCCATGGGCATCAACTGGAAATAATAAAGACTCCATCCTTCACACCAAAAAACCCAAACTATTCTCCTGCACCCATTTCAAGACACCAAAATACCCAGTCTCCCTTTCATGTCCCTAGTGTCACCGATACACAGCAAAGATCTGCTCTGCATATGATATGGAAAATTATTTACTCTATGTAAAATCTGCACTGGGATTCCATAACAAAGTATGAGAATTGTGAGGCAGATATAATAATGTCTTTGTCCCCAAAAACTCTAGCTGCTACACACACGCAGCAGGAATCAGTAAGACCAAACATGTTTGTAGAAGTTTACTATATAACCTACCTAAACCAGTCATCGAGTGCTCATAGCCAGAGCTGTGTTGCTCCTCACAACAATTTAAATTGGTTCCACAACCCAAGTACTATTTGGTAAACACTCATTACTAAAATAGTATTTCCTGCCTCCTGTCACTTCACCCCACCTCTCTCCATTTTGTATTCACACGCAGCAGGAGTGACAAACAACAGATCAGGGATGCTGCAACTACACAACTAAGCTCCTTATCTTCCTCTTGCATAGCATCTTCCCCTGGTCACACACATTCTGCCTTACCCTGCCAGCCTCCAGCCCAGGAGGCCACGTGCCACTCACCACCCGTTCATTCCCCACCACCAAGGCTGTGGTCAAGCTCTGGTGCTTCTAAAATTCCCACCCTTTCCTTTCTGTCCAACACCAGCGCGCCCTCAACCTCGCCCTCCCTTGCCCTGTATCTGACATTTGCATAACTTCTCTGTTTTGCTATTGAGGAAAAAGGAAAAAGAAAATGAAACTGTTTTGACACCGAAACCCCACTGCTGTGAATCCCTTCATCGAAACCTCACGGTGCTCTACGTGCAATTCTTGCTTTCTAATTTGCCTCCCGAGCCCAGCTGCCAGCACCACTGTCTGTGTTTAATCCAATTTTACTGTGTTACCCCCCTGTCTGCCTGTCCTCATACACTGTTCTTGTATTTTCTCTTTCTGGGGCTTCTGAATACAGAAATGCACACACCCCACATGTTATATATAAACAACCACTAAGCCATAACCTCCACCTTACCAAGAAAAAAATCACTGACTTTCAGACACTCAACTCTGCTGTCTCACCAGATCCAGGGAGAAGGAAGAGCACAAGGATTACTGTCACCTGTCCTGTCACTCTCCTCTCCTTCACCCTTACCCATTTAGGACTCTGACTTCTCTCTTGCTGCAGTTAAGCAAACAATCCATGTAGTGTTGGATACCGAGTGGGGTTTCTGCTTTGCCAGGTTCCCTGCACGTTCCCTGATGCTCAAACAATAAAATGAGCGGTCGATTGCCCTTTATGAACAGCCACATTTTCAATCCTTCCATCAAGACTCGACAGGAACACTTGGAATCAAGGCACAGCCAGGGAAAATACACTGTTCCAGATCATTTAAGGTCGCTGAAATTAGGGTTTTTTTCTTTCTTTTCATGATACTCTGGACAAGGGAAATCCAAGGGAGGGCTTCCATGAAAATTCCCCAAGGCACCAAGATAAAGACTTCCCAATAAATGTTGTTTGGAGAGCCGGCTTGCACCTCTGTCACCACCGCACCTCCGGCGGCACCGCACGGTTCGTCCTCACCCCCCGATTCCCTCCTTCCTCCCCTCTGCTCTCCCGTTTTTCCCCAATCTCTCGCTCCAACCCCCCAGCCCGCAGCCCGTCCCTCGCCCCCTCCCCGCTCCCGGGGGGCAGCGCCGCTCCCAGCGCCCACGGAGGCTCCGAGCACGCAGCGCCCCGCGGTGCGGGGAGCGGCTGAGGGCGGGCGGGACCGTCCCGCGCCCC
>VZRW01003897.1:408239-457541 GCA_013398125.1 Aegotheles bennettii | reverse complement strand
GCCTTGGGGGCCCTGGGATGAGGGCCCGGGGCGGGGGAAGGTGCTCCCCGCCTTTGGAGCAGGGGCAGGGTGAGACCGAGCTGGCTGGGTCGGGGCACGGCTTTTCCTTTTTCCTTTATTTTTGTAATGTATTGGAGAAGGTGATGTCGGCGCAGAGTTTGCATGCTCCTTTACCTTCCTTAATGATCTGGTAGGAACCAGATGAAAAGAATTGAGACTCGTTTAATGATAGCCTGATTATTAGCCTGAAACCATCCTTTCATGGAAGGGCTGTTTCTCATTCGACTGCCTCTAAAATATCTAGAGTTAAAGGTACACTGAGGTGGTCCATTAATTTCTATTGTCCACTAAATAGGCATTTCATCCATGTACAGGAACTGCTGGAAATGAACATTCCTCAGGAGAGAAACAATGTGTTAAAAAAAACCCCTAAGATGGGGGATAATGAAGTAATTCTTCAGACGAATCCTTATGAGCTGGGGGTAGTGGTCCATCACATATAGAGAGAGCATTTATAAGGAAGGCTGATCTTCACTAATGACAGGAAAACTGTTTTTCCAGCATTAAAACATGCATTTGTGTTTTCTGAATGCTCTGGATATTGTTTGTCTTGCGTGGTGAGAAACATGGAAACCCCTTTCTACCTCGTGTGAATGGGTCATGGTTTGGTTGGCATATGGCAATCATCAGGTAAAGACTGAAGACATGGAGGTAACTGTGGAAGAATATTTTGGGGGTTGTTTTTGAGCATCAGTAGGTGTGACTATCGATGAATAAACTTTCTTGGCATTGCTTGTCCTGGTGTTCATTCAGGTGAAAGGATGGTACTCTCTGGCTTTTACAAGCATAAAAACAAAAACTCCTTCTAATGATAGAATGTCCAAGTGTGTATTATTCCCAGATCGTTTAAAAACTCATCTGTAGATGAGCCTAATAGATCATTGACTGCTTATCTTTTTGTTAGCACTCTTGAGTGGTTGCACTCTTGAGTGGTTGCATTGAATTGGGTTCACGTGGAGTTGCTCCATAATGAAAAGAGAGCCAGCAGTCCATCTGACTTCAGGGGGTTTCTAATCTGGTTTTGCTCGTGTACATTGGTACGTGGTCTTGTTGGGCAGATGATGATAAGTACGCTCAGTACCTGTCCTCAAAACAATGGATGTTTGTACCGAGTGCCAGCCGGTGTAACTTCTGGTGATGACAATAATTTGCATTGTTTTTCCTATTATTTCTGTGTTTTACAGCAGGGCAATCTTTAATAATCTGTAATGAGTAAGGAGTACCTATATTTTTCTTATAAATACACATCTATGAGATGTCCACATGCAGAATAAGTCGAACTAGGCTGCGCACTGCAGTGAGCGTGTTCCCGTTGCTGCCCATGGGAGGCTGGTCTGCCATGTCTTCACTAGTTGGCTCTTTTTTTGTTTCTTTTCTGTGCAGGAGAACTTGTCTTCAATAGTCACATTCAAATTAGCTCATGCACAAATGCAACTAAACCTTGGATGCGATGCTGAAAGGAATCCTCAGCCCTTACTACCAGGTGTTCTGTATGCAGAGGTGCCTGCAACGAGTGCCTCGAGGCCTAGCCCAGATTGCAGGTGTTTTGGAACAGTGTTTGCATTTTTCTGTGCACCCATACAACACTCACTGACTTGGTTCTTGATTTCTGTGTTTGGGTGGCTACAGCAGTACAAATGACACGGCTGAACTAGGGTAGAACGGGGACAGCATCACATCTTGGTGCACTCCTCTCACCTTGTGCTGTGCTTGTTTTACTGTTCTGGTTCTGGATACAGTTATTTTCAAAATCCTGTGGATATTATAAGTACCATTATATTATGGTACCATGGATAAGTACCATTTCAGGTTGCTGAGCTATGTTCAGTGTATCCCGACCCTCAAGTTCTTTAAAGCAGAAGCAGAATTCCCAAAGTCACTGACATTTAAAGACAAATGACTTTCCAGTCTTTGTTCTGACTCCATGGTGGTGGTTGCTGAGGTGGTGAGGGGTTGTCAGCTGGTTGTAACAACCTATGGAATAGTTGTTCCATAGTATCTTACGGAATAGTTCTTACTCCTTAAACACAGCTGGGGAAGAGTGATGTGTAATTGAGGATTTGCATGAATACGCTTGCGTTTAGGCCTTGGAAAGGGTAAAGGATCACTTCTGTGATTGCTAAAAGCAGTAAGTTTCCAGTCTTTCATGTCTAACTTGCAAGTAATGGTTTGTTATCCACGTGTTAATCATGGTTTGTGATATTGGTGAAACTGCCACTGATACTGAAAAAAAAGATGGTATCAGTCAGGCCTTACTTTGATACACAGATGCCAGTCAGCTGTGGCCATACCAACCTTTTTTATTGAATTCATTGGTATGAGCACTTCAACTTAACATCAACTTAACAAACAACAGTTTGCCAACCTGTTCAGACTGGTGAAGATGGTGCAGGTGGGACACGGCGCTGTCACTGCAGCAGAGATGATCCCTGAGCTGTTATTTCCAAGTGAGGAAAGTGTTAGCAGTGTCTTGGGCTTTGTTTTTTTCCCCAGGGTACCCTCTAATCCAGCGTTTGGCTCTATCGCAATAATATATTGCCTTTATTTCTCATTCCTTAACAAATCCAATTACTTTTAATTCTGCATATTCCAGAACTGTTAACTTCTATGCCATACCTTATAAACCTGTGCATTCCCAGTTATCAGTGAGGAATCAAACCTGGGATAGCCTCAGAATGTTGTTTTGTGGACCCGTTAAGAACTGGGTTCTGCTGCAAGGTGACAGAAATAGGCCGGTACCTTATTCTGAGCATATTTATCTTTGTGTAACAGTCTTAAACAATGACTAAAGCTTAAAATCAGTATCAAATAGTTGTGATTGTAGTAAAGCAACAAATCTGTGCTGGTCCAGCAGGGTGTTACTGGATTTTGTTTTATATTTTTCTTCTCAAACAACATTTGATTCTTCCCTGCAACCCCTAAAAAAATAATAGAGGCAGAGCAGAGTACTGGTAGGGAAATTTTCAAGTCTATGTTTGTGATAAAAAAATACTAAATGTCTTATCACAGCTGTATTTTGAAGAACTTAACAAGTATTGTTACAAGTAGCACCTGCATCTGGGGGGAAAAATAAAAGTGCAAACATACCGTATTTGATTTCCTTTGTGTCTTTGCCAGGTTTATGTATATCCTGGTTGTGTTGTTTCCTAGTAAAACTGGTTAGGTTATCTTCCTTCCTTGTTTTTGGAAAGGGGTGAGAGAGAGAGAGAGTGTGTGTCCAGCTTTTAGAAGCCAAAGAAAGAAATACGCTGGATCTCAGTTAAAATAGGACATGCTTGGCAGGTAGGCAGCATTTGCAAATGCCAAAATTCTGTACTACGAAGTAGTTGACAACTGGAATAAACTGTAAGTAAAAAAAAAAAAGAGGAAAATCAAATTACTATATGTTGTGGTTTATTGTGGGAGAGGATAGTGTTTTGAGGGAAGGAGTTGATGTAAAGAACCAGTTTCTGTTTATAGAAATAAGGTCTTGGACTATCTAGCCTGATGACTGTTCAATTAGTGACTTACACAGAAATCAGTTGTTTCCCCCATGCCTCAGCTTTGTTCTGTTATGCATAATTATCTCATTTCACTGGTTCTCGTGGTGCTTTTGAGGAGATGCTGCTCCATTAGTTTTAGTATCCTCCATCACAGGTATTGCAGTTACACGCTGGCAGGCTGATCTTGGGCTTGTGTTGGCTAACAAGAAGTTCCATCCAATGTTTGTTTTCCTTTTGGAATGTCTTTTCTGGATTGTGTGTTTTTCTTCTTTTTACATTGATTTTTTTTCTTGAGAATCATTTGGGTCTGATGTCCTTTGAATGTTTTCTGAGGAGATCATTAGCCACAGGAACAACTGGAGATGACAGTAATTTGTTTTACTTAGTGCAGAGCTGTAACCTTTAGTAATTGCACTGTGCTAACTTGTTTTGTGTTAAAATTTTCAGGCAAAATCCACAAGGTTAGAATCATGCTTTCTCTTTGAAGTGCTAGATGAAACTTCTGAAGTGCTCCTTGCTTGATGTGAATCAAAACACCAGATTGTGAGCTTAGATCCTGATAGCTCCAACTTCTGTAATGACGAGTGTAGCTGCAGTATCATGTCTCCTCACTGTGTTCTGCTAATCCAAAAAAGAACAAGCATGGCTAATAAAAGCTCTTGTATTGCATCTCGGTATTCTTTGAATCAAACAAAATGAATAAACAGGAATTTGCTGACAACAAGCAGTAGAACATCCATTGTCTGCATTGCAGTAGAGATTGTTTCTACTGATGAAGAATGATTAGAAGCATAATTTCTGTAATATTAGGATAAAAGCGGCTTGTCCCAAGGCTTCAGTCTCCTGGGTATTTGATGAGTGTGAAGAGGATAAACTACCCATGAAATGAAGTGTAGCTATGCTGCTTCAGTTTTGAGGCTTTCTGGCCAGAGGAGGACAATCAAGGTCGTAAGCGAGCAGTGTATGAGGGAGGCAAAAAATCCCAGAGCAAACGGGTCTCATTTTGGAGGACTTCTGCTGTGACCCATCAGTTTGACTCCACAAAGACTTAATTACGTTCGTGCTGCTGTATTTTTGGGGGTCAGAAATTAAATGTATATGTGGGAAAAGAGGACAATTTCTGCGTGTGTGCACACATTTACAACTGTTCTCATCTGGTTACACTTCCAGAGTAGCGTCCGCAGCAGGACTTCACTGAGCGCTGCTTGAATTAAATCTATCCTTGTATCACCTTTTTAAATTAAAGCCTCACAGTGAAGGAGAATCATCACTTAAAGATTTTTGTCCAATGATTACTCTTTATTTTAACATGTGCCTTATTTCTGTAGCCTAAATTTAGATTAGAATGGAACCATCTTATGCCTTGACTGGTTTGAAAGGTCTCACCTTTGCTTACCATTCTTCTGCCATGTGTTACTTAGTGTCCTTTTTATTTATTTTTTTTAACCTCTACCTATAGGGCATATTTTCTAATCCTGATATGCTCTGGCTTCCCTATTTTTTTCAGACACCTTCTTGAGTCTTAGACACTGGAACTCATCATAATTCAGATAATGAGGTTGCATCGTGAGCAGAGGTGTTCAGCGCCTGCTGCAACAGTAATTCCTGTCCCCACTTCGTTTCCTTTGTACTGCTTTAACTTCAAAGCAAACTGGATTTTCCCACTTACTGCTGCAGAGAATCATACACGTGTGTGACTGAGGCTTAGGCTTCGTATCCCTCATGTTGGACTCTGTAGATGTGAAACAACAAACTTTCCTGGTGCAGTACAGGCAGCCAAGTGAGTGGGGAGAGGTGGAGGAGGGTGATGTGTGTGAAAGCAGGAGGCTCCAGAAGTTGTCTCTCAAGTTAGGCTTATGCAGTAAGGTTGGGTTTTTCTTTCTTTATTGATTGAGGTTCATAAAAATCAGCTGGGTAGCTGGCAGTATGTTTTCAAAGCTGTAAAGTTTGCTCTTTTTATGTCCTAAACAATATCCAGTAGAACTAGCACTGGTCCAAAGGCTTTGTAGGTGGCTTTGAAATTGATTTAGAAGAATCAAATGTACCTACATTTCAAACTGATTATTTCCTAAGGCTGTTCCCCTGCACCTCGTCTATAATGAGTCATTTGTCAACACATTGATTTAGTGCACTGTTGACTCTCAAGAAACTTTTTCCTTCCTTGTTAAGTAGGGAAGGGAGATTGTGGTTACAGCCAAGCTTCCTTCCCAAATCGTGTTGTTTGAAGTATACAGACCTTCCCAAATTTGGCATGATATTCCACATTACATTATTGGACATTACTCAATATGCTGGGGAGCTCCTCGGAATTCCTTGTCCTTAATTCTTATTGCAATATCCATATTAATTTTTCAGTTCTCTTCCAAACTGGAGCATTAGGTGCATATTTTTCAAATTACGTTTGCTACAGTTCCTCTCCTAGAGGGTCCTTTTACAGTTGGTTAGAATTAATGTCCAACTGCTTTAAAATGTGACTTTAATTTTTTTTTTTTCATTAGGTTTTGAAAAAGTCTTTCTCTTGTACTTGATTGCAGTGAACCAGCCCAGAATGCTGGTGATACAAATATTATATAGCTTCTTCTCTGTGTTACGGCTTTGCTTTTGCTAGCAGTTTAACTTTTCTTTGTCTTTGTTTTCAGGGGTTTGCTAGGAAGCAGTTAGAGCTCAGCTTAATCTGTCCAGAGAGAAATCTGACAAAACTTTAATAGCATTACATGTGCCTGATGATATAATAACAAGTTGCAAGTTAATGTTATTAATATGGGAACACCACTATATGCAGCTTTTGAATGTTTAGGTGGATGTATTATGAGTTAAATATTAAGCCTTGGATCTCGAGGCAGGATCATGGTGGGGTTCCTGCAGCTATGCAAAACAGTTTGACTGTGTATGTCTGCAATAATACGCCTGTATTTTCAACTTCAGCCTTGGTTCCTGTCTTCAGTGCCAGAATTAATGTGTCAGTGTGAGCTGATGGAAGTCATATTGTAGGCTTCTACTCATTTTTCTATAGTTGAAGGAAAATAAATCTCCGTTAAGCTCCAAAAAGGTTAAGTTTATGTCTAAAAGAGTGTTTCTTAAGAAAAGAATAGTTCTTCAGGAGTCCAAGCCTCTGCCATTCTTGTCAGGGCATGTTTTTCTTGAATCACTATTTTGTTTTGGTTATTGAGTTATGTAGCAAGGCTTGCGGTCAGGAATTTTGTCTCTCTGGAGCTTTATCCAGAGAACCATTTCTTCAGTGCTCGCAAATGCTTCTCAATGAACAAATGAGCGTTACTGAATCTCCTGGAATTGCTTCACAGTTTGACATGTACTCACTATTTCCATGTCAAATTTTGCTTGAAAATATTGCTGGAACAGCTACAACAGTTTCAAGACACTCCAAGCTGAGTTAGTTCCTTAAAAATGTTTGCCAGGATGTCGAGGGAAGGGGTGAAGAGTGTGGTAAATGTCCCAAGGATCCTGTATTTCTGGTTGTATCAGTGAAAAATAGGTTGGGTTTTTTGCATGCCAGAATGGTGCAAACGTTTACCTTTGAATTGGAATCAGAGATGTGCAGGTAACAGGGCTTGGACCGCAGGTACCAGCTTTGGGCCCTAAGCCAAACTTTACATGTGCCTGAAATAATTGAAGTATCAGAACTGAGGGTGTAGTTTGGGAGCTTCCCCCTCTCTCCCACCCAACCAGGGCATTTATTCATTAGCAATTTAAGAATCACATGTTAACAGTGGATGCATTACAAGATGTGGTTATGTAAACTCATAAATATATATTTATTTTAAAAAGTCTTACTACAAATGCTGCTAGTATTTGCTAAACTATATCAGGGTAATCTCTGGGATTTTTAGTTAGCATTGTGGGGTGATAAGAGGAAATGAGCTTGATTGAAAGCCTAATTGTTGAACATGTGATGGGACTTTTGATTGTCTTAAATCCTGGTAAAATAGCCTTAGCTGCTTCCAGAAATGATCTCATCAGTTATTGATGAGATACCCACCTTCAGGTTGGGACATGGGATACTAGGCAACATTTAATCATCTTGATTTTTGATTGCAGAAAATAGTTTAGGTTTTATAGAACAGTTATTAGCTTGCTGTGTTGAAGAAAATGAGAGCACTTAACCATGGCTGTAGTTTTTAAATACATCAGACTGGGTGTTCTTTTACTGCCAGGGAGAATGTAGCTTCAGAAAAAACTCTGATCTCTTTGAAGTACACAGCCACAGCACTGTTTTATCTGAGCAGTAACTTTGCATGCAAACTTGCACTGTTTTTTAGAAGACTTCCCTTTTTTTTTTGTCCCTCAGCAAAATAGATGACTAAAAGGAAAACATTCATTTCTGGCAATTGACATTATTGGGTCAAAGTAGTTTTGAAGTTTTTTGTAGGTTCTGTTGCTAAAATAACAAACTGGCTGTGCCATAGAGTCGGTGTCGTGTGCTTTTGTAAGGGTTGACTGAAATGAAATCTCTGACTGGAGGAGATGTTCTCATACTCCTGTTTTGAATAATCATTCATCTGCTTCCAGTGTTCATGGAGGAAAAGGGCAACCAGACACAAAACACTTATAAAAGTATTTTAAGAAATTATGCAACCTGAGAGGAGTATTAAAATTTTCATTAAATCTTGTGGATTTGGGGTTTATATATATCTATATACAATATAAAATTTACTTGCACTGCTGTACGCTAGATTCTGTGTCACTTAAAAATATTTTCAAAGCATTTGGTACCAAAGAAGTTATTAATTGTATTTTTTGCTGACTTTAGGGGTTTCGTGGTTTTGTCTTGGCTTTCTAGCTCATGTGTTGCAGTGTTTTGGTGGTGCAGATAGACACAGACACGTGAAAATATATTCACAGATTAAAACACTTATGGAGCTCTCGTAGCTTGTGTACTCAATTTTTTAAACGCTAAAGTTGTGCTCCTGTGTGGAGATAGTGGGACTAGATGTCACCATAAGTCATCTTTTTTTAAAGTTTAGTCATCAGTTTTAAAGTTTATTTATATTTTTATTTTAGCTTTACCAACAGGGCCGCTTATGCCAGCTGGGTAGTGAATTTTGTGAACTAGAAGTTTTTGCCAAGGTGCTACGAGCTTTAGATAAAAGGTGAGTATCTAATATATTGATAATTCTCACTTCAGCTCTTACTTCTTGATCTAGGTTTTGAATTTGGGAGATGTCTCTAATTTTCTTGGTCTGTAGTAGCCCATCTAATAACGGTAAGGATATCTCGTTAGATACACAGATGAACTTCTAAGTTATGATGTGTCTTTCTGTCTCAAAGAGTAAAATGGTGACAACTTCTGTGTAAGTGCCCAAGTCATCTGTGGCACTGGGTTCCCAAGGTGCTCTGTCTTGCTGCTTTGAGGCTTTAGCCATCCCTGCCTCCACCATTTGTGTGTGTGTGATGGCAATGGGTTCATCACTGCTCATTCGAGTGCAGTGTCTGGGGGGGTTGTGGGGCGAGGGTGGATTTGAGGTTTCCGCCCTCTTCAGTTTTAGCTATTGTCTTCCAGTTTCAATATGGTGTGGGGAGCTTGTGTTTTGCTTACACTGCAGAGTGTCCTTGTTAAGAACCTTGTGTACACTCGATTTGTTGGGTATCTCAACAACTGTAATCCATTAGCCTTGAGATTGACAATTACGCTTGTATTCATCTGGTTGTGGTTTGGGAGAGGGTTGGAGTTATTTCTCTGAATCATTACTCATTTCAATTCATGGAACTCGAGAGCCAACTGACTGCAGTGTTTTAAAAACTTCATGTGTAATCAGATTTTGTTTTCTTTTGTTTCAGACATCTGCTTCATCACTGCTTTCAGGCTCTGATGGACCATGGAGTAAAAGTTGCTTCTGTACTGGCCTATTCTTTCAGCAGACGGTGCTCCTACATAGCAGAATCGGATTCTGCTGTGAAAGAAAAAGCAATCCAGATCGGTTTTGTTTTAGGTAACTGATGATGAGCTGTTTAAAGTATGATGCCTTCTTTCATGCAAGTTTCAGTTGAGCTAATGCTAGTTTTCTTCATGTTAATGTCTCTGATTTCTTTTTAAAGAACGTGTGGTTTTGAAATGTAATTTTTAGAAAATTACTTGGCA
Organism: Aegotheles bennettii; assembly: GCA_013398125.1. Classification (NCBI taxonomy): domain Eukaryota; kingdom Metazoa; phylum Chordata; class Aves; order Caprimulgiformes; family Aegothelidae; genus Aegotheles; species Aegotheles bennettii. The sequence goes on along the minus strand of VZRW01003897.1, from coordinate 447,902 downwards.
TCTTAAGAAAAATATATTGAAATATCTAAGAATATATAGGCTTATCTTTGCTATTTCAAATGTTTTAGATTTAAAATGTTTGCGGTTGTGATGCGTAATGTTAAGAATTTGCATAATTTTAGTATTGCTAAGTATTTCTTGACAGAAAACTGTAGGAAAACTGTAATACCAAAAATTCATCCTCAACTGAAGGAGAATTCTTCTACTCTTCTGTGTCATCCTCTCAGTTCAGGACTGGAGGGTTTAGCCTTGACAAGATTCCTGTATTTAGTACGCAGTTCTATGAAATAAGTAGTCTTAGGACTTGAGCAAACCCTTTTTCTCTTAAAAAGGTGTTCAAATTTCTGTTCTCAATTTTTTTCAGGGGGGTTCCTATCAGATGCAGGCTGGTACAGTGATGCTGAGAAGGTATTTCTTTCCTGCCTTCAGTTATGCACCCTTCATGATGAAATCCTTCATTGGTTTCGTGCCGTAGAATGTTGTGTAAGGTGAGCTCACCTTTAATTCCTGTGTGCCTTACTGTGAAATACACATGAATACGTTGCCAGCTGCCTTGGAGCTATCAAGCTTTAGATGTTCCCTTTAGTATTCTGCTGCACTTAAATGCTTTCCTGGCTAGAGCTGAAGGTGAGGTGTGCTTGTTTTATGGTAGTCCCTGGGTTTTAAACTTGTGAACTGGCAGCACAGTGCAATGGAAAAAGCCCACCGCTTTGTTGTTCTTCATGATGTGTCATGGGTAGCAGGTGCTGCACAAGGAGTGCTCCAGCACCTTGACTTTTCCAAGGGTTCTTTCACACAAGGAATGTTATGTCTTGGTGTTTGCTGAAATTATATTTGCTGCCAGAGAATTTGCCCTCTCCAGACACAAATAATATAAATACAGTTGAGCAGAAATTAAAGGAAAGCATACCTTTCCCCATTCCAAATCCAGTGAGTTCTCTTGCTCCATGTTGAACTACTTAACTGTGATGAGGTGAATATCTAGATGTCTGGTTCTTGTGGACACCTTCAGCTGTGGCTTAAACATTTGGAAGAGATTTTTTACTTTTAGGAGGCATTTGCATTTTGTACCTACCTTGTTTCTCAAGGTCTTCAGTGTTTTGGAAAACTGCTCCAAAAAACCCCTGTACCTTGTTTATGGTGGAACAAATATGAAGAGTAAATGGGCTCTGCCAGTAGCTGCTTGCTTTATGTACCAACCAGAGGGCCATGGCAATGGTTGCTGCTCTGCCTTGTCCTGCCCTGCCAGCTACCCCTGGCTTTCATTCCAGAAATAAGACGATGCCAGGAGAAGACTGAGCACACACATACACCTTCCTGGAACTGGGGACTGATGGATATAGGACCGCTGTTAGTACTTGGTCCCTTGCCTTCTAAGTAACCTAAAAAAAGTCTCTTGGTTGTATCAGGCCATTTGGCAAGCTGGAGAACTTGCTTTAAAAATAAACTCCTTCCTGTTCTCCAAATAGGAAAAAGAAGAAGGTAAAGAAAGGGTAACTGTTTCTCTGTTAGACAACAGCGTGCAGCCCACGCAGTTATGGAAAGAAGACTTTCACTTTGTGCTAGGAAAAAACCCATCCTGTGTTAGGATGAACTCTTCTGAACTGGAAATGTTAATTCTGTTTGGGCAGAGACAGCCATTGTTCTTGTAACGAGAGCTGCTGGCCTGCACCTAACAGCAAGTCCCTCTGGCCAGCAGTGTGAATGAGGAGGCACCGTTCTGTGTTCAGGCATCTCCCAGACAATCAAATAACAGCACGGCTTATTTGGAGATGTATCAAATAGAATCTGAAACACTTTCAAGAAGTGCTAAGTATGTAAAATCTGAAAACCTTTTTGTGGAACAGAGCATTCGTTGTACTCGGCTTCAGAGTCATGAGACAGTAAGATAAACTTGTTGTTGTTGCCATCTAATCCCTGCTGCAGAATACCTTGTTCTTAACCCTGTGCTTGCTCTGGAGCTCGGTGGAGTTTTAGGACAAAAAAAATTGAAGTCCAGCTTTTGAAAATAGCAGCCACTTTTAAAAAGTGGTGTCTTATTCTGAAAGCTAGAAAGCCTGATCTCTGGGAGTTTAACTGATACGTTGCATTATTAACAGAACACAGTTTAAAAACGTGAAGTTCTGTGTTATTTAGACATAATTTGGTGTGTGTTTGTGCTAGCAGTAGTAAATCATATGGAGAAACTTGAAAAAATAGGAAGATTTGGGCTTTCTACAAGCTTGTATACTGCTTTTCTGCATGTGTTGTACGCCTTTTGGTTTGCTTTCTCTGATTCTTACATGTTAAATAATAAGGCACAAATACACAATACAAATACATGGTTCTCCCACTTAGTTGTTTCATATTTTTGCTGATTTTTTTTTCTGATGTTTTGAAGACTTCCTAAGCTGTGTGACATGGTTTGCTATGTTTGTATGCTCTCTGAGAATTATTTTTTTTGGCAGGGGGCAAGCTATTCCCCACAAGCTATTATTGCAGACATCAAAGAAGATTCATAGCTATTAGCATAAATGTCCTAAGGCATTTTTTCTTCCTCTTGGCTTTATCTTCTAGAATTCCTTTGGATTAATAAAGGATTTTTGGTTCTAAAAACTGGATCACATAAACTCTGCTTATCCTAGAGGATTGGGTTAGGTTTAGCTTGGGTTTTGTCAATTCATTTGTTCTTAGACACTATCACTGAAGCATCCAGATACTGGATATTATCTTTCCTAGGCGCTTATCTAAATTGCAGTACTATCCCTACTGGCTTATACCATTACATGGGATTTGGGCTTTGTATTTTTGATGTTGCATAGCAGCTCCTAGTGGAATGGTGTATGCAAAATAGTTTCCCCCTTTAGGGAAACTGTAATTGCGTGAGTTTTGTCTCTGGTTTCTTTAAAATTCCTGTCTGCAGTTGTTTGAACGTTGAGTTTGTCTGCTGCCTGTGACCAAGAACATAAGGCACTTCTACATTGTGTTTGATTCTCAGACCTTATTGAAGGAAAAAAGTGGCTGTTGCTTTTTTCTTTCTGTTGTTGAGCCGTGTTGCTGTGTTTCTCTTTGAAAACCTGGTGTTTATGTAGCTCATCTCAGGGTTTTGGGTTTTTTTAAGAGCTTTTCTTTTGATCTTCTCTCTGAGTGGCTAATAACACACCTGCTGTGTGCTTGCCTGCCACTCCCTTCTTCTGAAAATGTGAACTTTTATTTCCTTTCTTGTTAGTGTTTGAATTCTGTGATGCATTTCAATAGGGAAGCATAGGAGGAGGCTGTGCTAGAGGCAGGCTGAATTCCTGGGGCAAACTTGGAGGTATTGCTTTGCTATTGCAGGAGGCATGGCTGCAGTAGCTTACAAATCTCTACTTGGGTTTAGGGAAGAGAAACACTTGATCAAAACCCTCACTGTTCCTTCTTCCCTCCTTAATAGTTTGTTGGAAGATCTATCATAATGTATCATAAAAGGTATAAAATGCATTAGCTCACATTTTCAGAGTTTTACCCTCCCTGCAATAAAGGGTTAGAGAGCAAAGCAGAATGTTTGTGTATTTCTCTTCCTGTGTTACGTTGTCCTCCTGATTTGCAATCTCTATTACTCACTGTCTAATAGCAGATTTCCAGGAGGGACAATGGAGGTTAATTTACCAAAATTTCATGTGAGCTAAGTGGTGAGCATTTGTGACAGAGAAGGAACAGCTGTCTCTTCTTAGCTGGCAACGGGTGGGAATACAGTTCTGCCCTTCAGGCTTGGAATGTGATAACACACATTTCTGATGTGCCTCTTAAAGTAAATAATCATCAGCTTACCCTTACAAAAAATGTCTTTACTTTTGTTTAAAATAGATACCAGAAGCTGAAATTGTTACTTCTTTAGAGAAACAAGAGTGTGTTTCAGTAGTGCTGTGTTTTATTGTCTGCATTTGGCTGTCATTTCATGAAGCTTCTGTTAATCTTTCAGCAGTGGGTTAGGAGATGGGGCAAGGTGGAGGAGAGGTTTTTGTCTGGAGTTGTTGCGAACTGGGTCACCAAAGTAGTCTTTTCTGGTGGTCCTAGGTCAGTAAGGGATGTGATTGGATGTCTTGTGAAGACTTCCCCCTTCTCTACCCTCACAAACGCCCAAAACAAGAAATACCCACTTCTGAAGCACTGTGCTACTTCAGGTGTGAGGATGAAAACCAGCTATGTCTGGACTTACTCTGTGTGTTTCAGTTTTCCATACTTTGGAAAGGAGGTAGAAGGGATCTAATACTGTACATTACAGGGGTTTGGAAATGGAATTTTATCATCATTGAGAAGAATGGACTTTATGAAAAATAAAACACAAAGCCACCACACCAAAGTGGTTCAAGCACTGGATATGTAAAACTGCATCAATATGTAGAATCATTGGACATCTCCAGCAGTAAAAATTCTTGCCATGCAGGAGACAAAGCTTGGTGCACTGAAACAATATTCTGTAAATAGTTCTTCTGTATCACTGAATTCAGACAGTGCAGTTTTGTTGGGATGACAGCCCGGTTCTATTGTAAGTGTGATACTAAACTGTAGATCCATCGTCCTGCTGTGTGTTGAGCTGGTTTATTCAGACACCCTTTAGAAGATCTCTTTACGTGTTCCTAAGGTTGCTGCACGTTCGAAACGGTAACTGTAAATATCACTTGGGAGAAGAAACTTTCAAACTCGCTCAGTCTTACATGGACAAACTTGCAAAACACGGTCAGCAAGCAAACAAAGCAGCGCTCTACGGGGAGCTGTGTGCACTGCTCTTTGCCAAGAGCCACTATGATGAGGTGAGTGGGACTTTGGTGTTGTTTTTCTTCAGAAAACTGGCTATGAAATTTGCTAGGGTGTTCCATGAGTGGCTTGGTATTCACGTTATCTTTTTAGCTGGAGCCCCTGATCTCTTTTGATACCTGTGTGGCAGTACCAGAGGAATACTTAATTTATCAACTCTTTTTCTATATATTGTTGTGAGTTAGTCTGCAAGCTCGTGATGGTACTTTGACCAACATTAAGAAATGATGCATGATAGGTTGGTATGAGTTCATGATCTGTAAAGGAGTATTATGAAAAGCTTATCTTAACAGGTAAAAATGAATAGCAGAATGCAGGTAACAATTTTTTTTGCATCTATTTTATGAAAACTGTGTCTTAGTGTAACTGCTATATAAAATGCTGCTTTCCTTTAGCTCATAAGTACACTAGCCAGGAAGTTGTCCTACTAATAGGAATTGTGAGGGTTGCTTAAAGATTATAAAAAACCCCTTCTTGTCTGTAAAAGTGATTGTAATAATACCTGTCTTAAGCTAGTGTAAAATACTTACACATTCAGTATTAACCTTAAGAGTGTTGTTTAAGTCTGTGTTTTAAGACATTGCTGAATGATTTTCATATCAGTAACTCTTTGTTCAACAGGCTTATAAATGGTGTATAGAAGCTATGAAGGAGATCACAGTTGGCCTGCCTGTAAAAGTAGTAGTGGACGTTTTACGACAGGCTTCAAAGGTGAATTTAAAATCTTCACATTGCTTTTGTTAACTAAATTGCTACCAAGAATGGGTGAGGATAGGGAATACCTCCAGAACCCTTGGCTAACCAGGTCCATGCCATGAGCCTTATAGCTTGGTACTTGTGTTTAGTTGCTCCACCTCGGTCTCAGGCTCGCGGGGGTTTTGGTTTTTTTTCTTTCTGAAACTGAGCTACAAAAGCACCAAGTTAACCTGAGAGCATTCCATAAAAAGGTGACCCGTTCCTCTGTCTGATCCAAGCCCTTTAGTAGGGCATTTATGGCAGAATAAAATGTAAGTTTATTAATGTAATCTGTGACCGTTTTGTTAAACAACCTGAAAGTCCTTTAGTAACCATGATATTTTGAAATTAAAAGTAGTAGTTAGCAATTGGGCCAGTATCTGGAGGAGGTGAGTTCTGAGTACACACCTTCTCATATGCTTCATTTCAACCCATTTAGGCTTGTGTTGTAAAACGTGAGTTTAAGAAGGCTGAGCAGCTGATAAAGCACGCAGTGTACCTTGCCCGGTAAGTAGCATTCAAAAAAACCCCCTCATTTTAAAATTATGCATAACTTGCCTCAGTTTTTAATGTAATTATGTTTCTACAGGGAGCATTTCGGAGCCAAGCACCCCAAATATTCTGACACGCTACTAGATTACGGATTTTACTTGCTCAACGTAGACAATATATGCCAATCTGTTGCAATCTATCAGGTATGGCAGCAGGACTAAAGGTTTGGCTTGGGTTTCTCTTGATATTCATGATCTCAAATGTTTCTACTGAAATTCACATACAGTTAATTCACAGAGATATGTAATAGTGGATTGAACTACTACAATGCTAGTTCTTGAAAAAAAGAATTCAAATGTGGGGTTTTGTCTTCTCTTTTTCCCAACTCAAGTGGCTTAAGTATGTAGATGTAGGGCTACAGAACTTTAGAGCCAGTAGATTTTTATTTTTTCTTCCCTTTTTAACAAGGAGAGAGATTAATTTGGGCTTTTTTCTGTATTAACTGATGAAATGGTGTTCTTGTAACTCTTTCAGACAGCTCTTGATATCCGGCAGTCAGTATTTGGAGGTAAAAACATACATGTAGCTACAGCTCATGAAGACTTGGCTTACTCTTCGTATGTTCACCAGTACAGCTCTGGAAAATTTGACAATGCACTGTGAGTACAATTGTTTGAGGCAGCAAATTCAGTATATTAAATGGAGAAAAACGGTCTTAAATTGTACAGACTTTCCAATTAAAATTAAAGCACATCTGTTTATTGCATTAATGTTTCTAATATTTTATCACTCAGCTGCTAACTTAAATATATGTATCCTGAATTTTTTATTTAAACTTATTTCAGATTCCATGCTGAACGTGCTATTGGCATTATAACTCACATTCTCCCAGAAGACCATCTTCTCTTGGCATCTTCAAAGAGAGTTAAAGGTAGTGCCCTTAGCTGCAGTACTGGGACAGTTTGAAATCAATCATTCAGATATGTTTATCCTGTGGGAGTGGGAAGTAAAAATACAGAATATAGAATATATATGTTGGGAGCTTGATAATCTGGCCATATCAGTTTGAAAATGGTTTGTAACAGACACAAAGCCTGTTGAGGTGCTTCCCGAGATGTCTTGGGTCGTCGCTTTCTGCTACCTACAGTTAGCATCTCTGTGTTTGGAGCACAGTAACGTTGTGTTTTTCTCTCCTGTTCTCAGCACTTATCCTGGAGGAGATTGCAATAGACTGTCACAACAAGGAAACTGAGCAGAGGTTACTTCAAGAAGCTCACGACTTACATCTGTCCTCACTCCAGTTAGCTAAAAAAGCCTTCGGGGAGTTTAATGTACAAACAGCTAAACACTATGGCAACCTTGGAAGACTGTATCAGTCCATGAGAAAGTTTAAGGTAAGGCTATATTGATGTAGAAGTCTTGACTGCAAGGCCTCCAAGTTAAGTCTGTCACAACAAATTGTGATTCTCAGTGTCCACAATCCATAACCTCAATTGGTAGTTTTATGCTTGAAGAGCGTGTAGTTAATAACTCATCACTCCAAAGCTTTGCACAAAAATAACCCATTGAGATGCATGATGCCTTCAGAGACAGGGCAAGGGTCATTTTGGTGACAGAAAAAGTGATACTGTTTGCTGATCCACTTAACTAAGAATTTGGAGAACTTGATTTAGCTTTGGCTTTTTTACTGTTTGCCTTTTATAGAGTATTACAGACTATTTAGCCACTATGTGGTTATGTTTCTTTAAATCTTCCTTCTTTTTTGGCATGGTGAGTGGTGTCTGACTGACTTGTGTCAATTTGATCCTCATAGGAAGCAGAAGAAATGCACATCAAGGCGATTCAGATTAAGGAGCAGCTTCTGGGTCAAGAAGATTATGAAGTTGCCCTGTCAGTGGGTCATCTAGCTTCTCTCTATAACTATGATATGAATCAATATGAAAATGCTGAAAAGCTTTATTTGAGATCCATAGCAATTGGTAGGTGACTCTTACAATGTGTGACTTCATGGCATTTTTAATACTATAGGAAACGTTAAAAAGTGTGTTAGAGTTTTTATGAAAGAACTTAATGAAATACAAGATGTCTATTTTATAAATGTGCTTTCAATTTAAATATAATGCTTTTTCTTGAATGTTCTTTATATGACTGGTAGGTTTTTATGTAAGTTATGGCACAACTAATGGTCTGGTTGTTGAGTACCTGGGGACAAGTTACAATACCCTTAAAGGAGAAGGTAGATGGAACTCAAACTGTTGTCCAGGAAGCTTGCATGTTGCTTGTGTTTTTGATTTACTGCAACAAAACCATGATGGTTTGCTGTAACAAAGGTTCATGTGGTTGGTAAAAGTGACATGAGAAGTAAGCAGCAACATCTGGGTGGATTACCTTTTAACTTTGATTTCTTTTGAATTTCCTTAGGAAAGAAGCTTTTTGGTGAAGGATACAGTGGACTTGAATATGATTACAGAGGTCTCATTAAACTGTACAATTCCGTTGGCAATTATGAGAAAGTTTTTGAATACCACAATATTTTGGCCAATTGGAACCGGTTGCGGGATCGGCAGTTCTCGGTTACAGATGCTCTGGAGGACGTAAGCACCAGCCCTCAATCCACTGAAGAAGTGGTCCAGTCTTTTCTGATGTCTCAGAATGTTGATGGACAGAGTAGCTAAGAACTTGGTCAATTAACCAGTTAAGGTTTTTTCCCCCAGGTTACAGGGGGAAAAGTCATACTGTGAAATCTAAACCATGTAGTTCTCTGGGGGCTGGAATTTGCATTGAAACACTGGTCCAGTCCACTGAAGAGTGCCCATACGGATGAATGTGTGTTAAATTCTTATCAGCATGTGTATGGCATGTTTAGTTCGGCTCACATTTTTAACTTGGTATTCCTGAAAACACCTTCTTTCTCTCTTCTTTCAAAAGAAGCTACTTTGGAGAAAGTCTGCAAGAAAACGTTAAATAAAACTGTTTGAGTTCAAAAGAGTTGCATTCTTGTTATGAATGGAAGGTTTCATCAAGAGCTTTCTTCTCATATATAGAAAGAATAAATGCTGAACTATAAGAAGTTATACGAGAGAGATGTTTCTACTGTATGCATTGTAGCACAGTTAATCGTAAAGATCAAGAAAAGGGGGAATGCCCTAGCCTTGGCTGCTGCCTTATGAAGAAAAGTGGCAAAGCACCACTTTGGAGAGCAACATACTCCTTGTGAACAACCACGGGTTGCTAAGCAAGTAACCACCGTATGTTGTTGTTAATATCCTGAACTGGACCAGTGTTCATCCGTAAGTGAGAGAAGATCCAGTAGACCAGCAATCTTAGTTTTCTTTGGTACCAACCAAGAGTGCTAATCTTCTGACCAGGACCAGGAAAATCAAAAGTGGACCAGCCTGCTAGAAACAGTTCTTGGACCAGTGGCTTTAATTTAATATTTCTGCCCCTGCATTCACTTTTCCAGTAGAATTATTTCATTTAGATGTATGATCAGTGCAAAATTATATTCATGTAATAGATACAAAACTAGGAAGTGAACGTTCTTTAGCGGTTGCGATGGCATGTCTTTACCTAGTGAGCTTATACAAATATTAATGTCGATGCCACAGGCAAGAACTAGAAACGCTTAACTCTCTGCTGCAGCCATCTCTTTTTTCCTTTTTGAATGGGCTTACTCTAATAATTGAGGCAGTAACTTGTTTATACCAGTTAATAGTTTTGTATTACAATCTAGTTCAATTTTATGTTTCTGGAGAACACAACTTATTGTACAGTTTGCAGGGGTCAGTGGAAAATGCCAAAAAGCACAACAGGTCTTTTTTTTTTTGTGATGCTTCATTTCTACATTAAACAATAGTACAACCAGAAACTGATTCCTTTATATTAATTTAAAAAGCAGAAGTCAGCTGTAAAGATCCTCTAATAATGCCTATCTCACTAGCTTGTCTTAATTCTTTTTTCTGTTGCGGGGGCTGCTTGGTTGTGTGGGATTTTTTTTTTTGGTTTGGGAGTTTTTGGTTTGTTCTGTTTTTTTTTAATGTTGAGGTAATACTCATTTGGAAGTCTGTAACATAGAGAACTAGAAACAACTCACTGCTGTTACCTCAGTCCTTATAGCAGCACAAACAGTGCTCCTATAGCGCAGATTCTGTCAGTTTGGGGTTTTCTCCCTTCGCCCCCTATTTTCAGGGGTTTAACTTGGCTGTGGAAGGTCAGTCCAAGCTGAGGCTCAGTGAGCACGGACCCTGCAGGGCTTGGGCTGTGGGTGGTTTGTTTTGGGGTCTGGTTTTTAGTTTGTTTATTGAGTTCGGGACAGAGGAAGCTGCTTGTTGGTCTTCAAGACAGTGCAGAGAAAATCTAGGAATTTCAGTCATGACTTGGAGCTTAATGGCTCTTTTAAGAACTGAAATTTTGCAGGCCAATAGTTCACATACTGGTGCCTTCAAGTGTATTTTTGGGGGAAAGACTGAATAATATCAACTTTAAAATGCAGTTATGTAATTAGTGAATGCAGGTTTAATGATTGCATGCTTGGAATATCTTCACTGACATGAAGAGGTATTTGCATTAAAAAAACCCCTGTGGTATTAAGACTCAGACTGCAGTACAACCTCAGTGGCTGTTTAATGAAAAGCCAACTTAAAATTGTGTGGATTTTAAATCTTAATTTATTTATAGCATTTTTGTTTGACTGCTTTTAGGTACTACAAAGAAATTCAGCATCTACAAGGCAAAACACTTTTATCCCTGAATGCTCATGCAGCAAGGCACTGATGAATTCCAAAGTTCTTACGAATTTTTTTCTAAAGTCCTATTAAAACTATTTAAAATTAAAGGAAATATACAATGCTAGTGTCAGAACTTGGGCAGGGAAGGTGTGCACAGAATTGTCCTAAAGAAGCTGTGTAACTTCTGTACTGCAGAAGTATTTAAAAGCTTCAAACTGGGTACGTGGATTTATGCTTAAATTGCCTAGAGACCATTTATTTGCTCAGGTTTTCCAGTCTTTGGTCTCCATTTCCAGCTTTTGACTGGTTTTGTGTTTGGGAGGAGGAGCATTATTTGACTGATGCTGGTGAAAGTGGTCTGCATGAACAGCTGCCATTTCAGCTCTGGTTTATGTGTGTGTTTCATGGCTTGCCTTCAAGTCAGGGCAACCAGGAGAGCTTCCAACACAGGGCAGGTTAGGGGAGGTGTTAATGTCTCTATCTCAACCAAATGCATTGATTCGATTTGTTTCATCGGCAGCTTTATTCTCAGATATTGCTGAGTGGATGTACTTTTCCTTTCCTAAATCTACTTCACCAGCATGTTTATACTTTGGTGCATTGGCTTCTCTGGGAGGAATTTAGGTCCTAAAAGTCACACAGTATTCTCTTTGATGGATTTTGGCCAAGAAATGTGACTTGGCCAGAAGTAGTTGCAGTTACTCCTTGCAGGACTGCTAGCGTGCTTTTCATGTGACTGAATCAAACCTTAACTTGACTTTTGGGTTGAACTTCTCCTTGTAGCATCTCCACAATTCCAGTCATGCCAAGGCATGTCAATTCTGAAGAAAGGAACTGTGGCTGACTGCTGAAGTTATTAAGGCACAGGAAGCTTGCAGAACAATTTTGTAACTGCCTACAAAATGCTCTGTTCCCTGCATGCCATAGCTTGGAAGCTTCACCTGATACTGTCCTGGCTGCAGATGTAATACTTACTCTCTGTGTAAGAACATAAAACCTCTCTAGTTTTTGATTCTGTATTTCCTAAACTGACTTCTCAGAAGATTGTATTGGCATCTGGAGACTGTGTGAAATGTTGTGGTGTTAGTTCATTACTGTCTCTGCTGTTACAGTTTGTTTATTTTTGAGAAAGTAGGAGTCCAGTTGATGACTTGAGAGGAAGGTAAATGACTTGTCCTCCTGTGCCATTGGGGTTGCAGTCACTCTTGTAGTATTACTTCAGTATTTCATGACTTCTGCACCCGGCAGAGCTAAAGGAGCAGCGGGGGTAATCCCTGATGTTCTCCATGCTGCGTGGTTTTCCAGTGCAGCAGTTGCCAACGTGAACCCTGCGCCTCCCTCTCCCCTCCTAGAGGCAGAACCGGGGAATTCCCCTCCTCTCCTACCCCCAGAGCAGGTTTTCCATATGCACCTGAACGTAAGCACTGGGGTGGGGGGCTGTATGTTAGCCCAGCACGCTGGGAGAGCTCATCCCCCCATGACTCGAGTAGCCAAGTATGAAACACTAGGTGAAGTTAATTAATTACTGGCATTTTATAGACGCACAATGCACCCACGCTAGCTGAGCAGGTGCTGTTTGGTGCTGGCATTAAAGGGGGAGACCTGTGAGTGGAAATCCAGTGAAATGCATCTTCGAGATTTTCCTTGAAGGTAAGTGATTTAATCACCCCGGAGTAATTGGATGCAAGCGGTGAGGACAGGTGTCACCTTAAGGAGAATTATTTTAACTATTGTTTAAATTAAACCTTTAATATTTTCTTTTCAGCATAATGTTGTTTGAATCAGTAATTTGTGTCCTGTTTTATGCGAACACTGCGGTTTGTGAAGAGGGAGGAAGGTGATGTCAGGATTCCTCCGCTCTTTTTGGGCCTGGGGCTGTTCGGGATGACTTGTTATGGAAGGGGAAAAGTACATGAAGATTTTAAGAGCTGACAAAAGGGGAAGGGGGAAAATTGCAGGAAGATATTTGAAAATAAATATATCCCTTGGCTACTTGAAGTAAAACAACTAGTGACTATTTGGCCCCAAACACTTGTTTGGTCACTCTTATAGCAAGATATAAATCACAACCGGTGTCTGCCTTGGTGTCCTGGTCTTCACATGCACTCTGTGTCCAGACCTATTGTTTAGGATTAATTTCTCTTTGCACACAGCTTTTGTTAAATAATTTTGAAGGGTTTTTTGTTGTTGAATTCTAACTTGTTAGGACAACGATGTTCTTTTGTAACTTTAAAAATGAAGTTATTTCAATGTGCTGCAGTCTGAAATTTGCTAAAGGTGCCATTGCGCTGCTTCTCATGGTACAGAAAATGCACATTTAACTGATTTCCTTTTTATAGTCCTATGTATTGGTAGAGTACGAAAAGGAAAATGCATCGTGCCTAAAATGTGATTGAAGCTATTGACAAAAACACTACTTGATTTATATGGGTCAGGTTTGGCTTCGCAGGCCAGCAGCAAATAGCGTGGGGAGATGTTACCAGTCTGGAAGTGGAGATCCTTCCCTCTGCTGCCTGGGCAGAAACGTGATTTTACCTAAAGGTGGTAGTTTCCCTTTTTTCCCCTTATGTTTTATAATAAGAAAAATCACTGGCCTAATGTTAGTTGCAAACCTGACTCTTCGCTGTGGGTGTTTCCATGTCTGGCACGACTGGCCTGTTGTACCTCGCACGGATTTCTGTGAGAAGTGGGGAAGACGTTTCCTTTACCTAGAAATAAACTAAACTTCGTACAGAAAATTGGCAGCACTGGTGATACTTTTGTCCCTAAATCTCAGGAATGTTTTGGGCAGTGAAACAGGTTTCCCTTCGGTGACATAAAGGTGCGTGCTCTAGGGTCTCGTTTAACGATGTTTCCTTGCAATCCTAGGTATCTATAGCATGAGTGGCCTTAGTGAGTTTGTTGAAGTGCACATTTTTTTTTCAAAAGTAAATTTTAAGATGAAAAAAGATATATACTATATAAATATATAGAGATATTTAGAAACTTGGTTTGTGGTGCACAAGTTCAGTGTTGGATCGCTAAATAATTGTCGCAGGTACCATATGTGTAACTCTTTTTCTCTTATGTATATTCCTTTACGGGGAGCGATGTTGCCATGGTAACTACAACTTTACAGTTTCTTTACTACTTAATGATGTGAATGAACTCTACATTTTATTGAATATTACCAGGTTCAGTACTATTTTTATACTTTATTGAACTACAGGGGATTTTAATTTAATAGCATTTTAAAAAAAGATGTTGCTTGAACTGTATAACTGTATAAATCAAACTACTTACACAAAAACCACCTCTAAATCAGAATCTCTACCTGTAGTGCCACATTCATTTATGAGTATCTTGATCATTACTAGACTTTGAAGACCACCCTACTTGTCGTGTCAAGACTTAACGTTTCGTATCCTACTTCCCACAGACTGCAGTGCCCGACATTATTTGTAACCATCAAACCATACTATGTTTGTAACCAGCATTGTGATATTCTGTAATTGTATTGCTAAAATGAAATATTGACCTAATAAATATAGTGTTCCTGCATTCTGAAGTATCTGCTTTGAATTTGGTTAAAAATGCTTTTGGTAAATACCTGCTCACCTGCTCCCCGTACCCGCGCCTTACCGTAATGTGTGTAAACGTGGGTGTTTGGCTGCATCTGCTCCTTGGCTGGGAGTTGAGTTGATTGGAATGTGGCTTCTGGGATGCTCAGGTACTCAGATACTCCCCTGGGTATAGAGTGATGATGTTAATGCTGACCTGTACAGGCAGAGGGTGGCTGTGAGCTCCGGCAGTGATTGACTGAGCCTGTCAGGTACCAGTGAGTTGTGAACCACAGGAGGGTGGGAGCCCTCGGTAGCTGTCAGATCTGGATCCTTCCTTCCTCCTTGGTCTTTTTTTTTTCCCCTAAAGTAGCCATGGGAACAAAGTCTCTTGTGCAAGTGAGCAGTCACAGCACAGAAGCATCTTGTGTGGCTGCCTGAGCACAGGAAGGGTTGGAAATCAGCATTTCTAGGAGCTTTTATTGTTAAACCATCAGGTTTGAGTCATTTGAGTTTGTCTTCAGTTTGCTGTGAATGACCTGTGGCTCTCTAGCCATGCACTGGGCTCAGGCCGTGGGCTCTCCTCCTTTCACAGGTCTGTGATTTCACTTTTCAGAGGCAAAATGCCCTTAAACACTGGTCCAGCTGTTAGGAGACAGAGTGCAACTGAAAGGTGCTGCACTCCGAGGAACCCAGGTAAGGTCTCTGTGCTCACCCATTGTAAAACCAGGCAGGCTCTGGAGGTGGTGAGGCCAAATTTCTCAGGGCTGTGGCAGAGCCCCTTGCAGTTGTGTAGCCCAAAACATTGTATCTGTGTAAGTTAAATGGGTGAAAGACGCAAATTAAATAGGTGAAAGATGCAAGTCCCTGTGCATCTGTGTGTGTTCCTGCAGCTTTCTCAATTCTTTCCCTTTTCCCCAGGGAAACAGTGACGTTTTGGGAGTGCTGCAGCCAAACTACCAAGCACAAACCAACAACAGGAGACTTGGTAAAGAGTCTGTTAGCTTCAGTGGTGTGAAGGAAGAATGAACAACCCAAAAACTGTTCCTGCCCAGGTAAACGTGTTGCAAACAGGTAGGAAGCTGTACTGATGATTTTCAGGGAATTAAATCAAGCTGGGGAAAAGCTGGCTCCAGGAATTACTCTTTTTCCTGTGGTTACTCTGAGTAAAGTCCAAAACCCTGACTCAGCAAGGATCACGTGTAACCACAATTCCCCTTGACTTGGCCTGAGGCGAGCTGCTGGGAGAGGTTGGTTTGGCTGTGGGTGCTTTGGGGTTTTTTAAGTATTAAGAGAAATGCTCTTGAGCAAGGGGAGCCCCCTCTGGCTGGCAGAATGTCTGGTGCATCTCCGACAGGGATGGCCCCTGCCCTGGGAACCTCTGTCCCAGGGTGACTGGCTACCACGAGGCGTCACTGCTGCGGGGCTGTGGGCAGCACAAGTTCTGGTTATTCCAAACATCTTTTGTTGCCCACTGAACAAAGTTTCTGCTTCCTATGGCACAAAAATGTGTGTTTTACTGTCCTGAACTTAACTTTGTCAATGGTGGCCTCTGCTCGTGGCTCCTCAGGTTGTGGCTTGTGGGGGAGAAATGGGGTAATTTTTCTGGGTTTTTTTTGGCTCTGCATTGCACATTGACACTTGATAAAATGCATGAAAAATCTTACTTTCTTTAAGAGCCAAAGCCAAGGTTGTGCAACACTTCCATGAATTCCCTGATGCTCCATTTAAATGGAAAAGAGCAAACAGCTCAAGTTAGGAAATGCGCATGGAGCACTACAAGCCTTGCAGTTGTGCAAGTAGCTTTGGTAGCACCGCTGCCTGCCAGCATCCAAAACTGAACAGCAGGGAAAAGCAATCCCTGTAACACTGCCTGAGTGGCACTGGTGTGCCCTGCAGTTCATACCAAAGGTTTTCTGATCATACGTTTAGAGCAGAGACTTCCAAAGGTGAGAACTCTCCACTTTGCCCATGTCATCTGGTCAGGAAGCTGTGAGGTTATTTCAGGTAGAGCTCAGTTTTCCTTGAGAGCTTTTCCTGTTGCTTCCAAGTCATTTCAGGTCCTCCTGGCAGAAATTGTACAATAATCCAAGCCTTGAGCAGGCTTTAATCTTGCTCGGTTCTGTCTTTAACAAGTGTGACGTTTTGAGGGCACACAGTATTTTTCTGATGCAGCTGCATGAGCCACTGCATTTGGTTTATTTGGTGTGCTATGGAGAAAGCTCAGAACCTGCACCTGAAAGAAATACTCTGTTATTCTAAGAAAATTCCTCATGTTCTGCTGCTGAGCTGTGTCTTCATGACACAAGTGTCTGCTCTTACACACGATGAAACCCAATGCAAGAAGCTGAATCTGTTGCCCAGTGAAGGCAATGTGTGACATCCTCCTTCCCAGCCTCATGAACAATTTTCTGTGTACACTTGGCAGTGGTGCCTCTGCAGGCAGCACAGCCAGGGACTGCAGGCTCCTGCCAAGGTCTGTGGATGTGATCCACGATGCCATTTAAAAAGGAAATCTGTCCTGATTCTAAAAATGGCCTGTGTTATCTGCCCTTCCAAAGAGATCTAGAAGGGATTTTTCTTGCTCGGGTTCAGATCTGAAGACAACAACAAAACCCTCCTCCCCACTATCAGGTTTTTAGCATATAGGAAAGAAGGATCTTTAGTCTTTTACTGGTCAACTAGAAGACTTCCATGCTGAGCTACTGATGTTTCTCATGTTTTCTTAAAGTCTGGGTTCCACCATAAATCAAACCCAGCCAACCCTAAAGCACAAACGAGCTAATTTTGTTACTATTTTGTCTCATTATTCCTATCCTGAAGCACCAGCTCTCATGTGAGTCTCTCCCTGCAGCAGCCGTCAAGCAGGGCTACAGCCATCTCGATCTGGATCAATGGATGGCAGCTGCTGCATCTACCAAGAACCCTGATGTGTGTGGAGATTCGTGGCCATTATTTGCCCAAACCAGTTAGAAATGGCAAGTGTATGTGTAAAAGTGAACTTTTTTCTTAATAGAATACTTTCCATATACCGATCCCTTCCCTTTTGTTCCCTGCTCCCCAGTCAGTGCAGCTGCTGACCATGTGGAGGCTTTGTGTGCGTTTGAGTAGAAATGAACAGGGAACAGGTCCTGCTCCCCTCAGAAGAGGGTTTCTGCCATAGCAAGGAGCAGCTGCCTGCTTCCTTAAAAACGCTCTCCTTCCATTATTGGGGTTTTTTATACAAAAAGAATGAGGTAGTAAGGGAAGGTCTGGTACTTACACATCCTTAATCAAGTTTGAATGCTGGTGCACAGCTGTTAGGAAACTCCAGGATAATAATAAATGACATCACACGGTTTAAAATAGTATCACTTTCATTTTGCTTGGGTCGAAGCTTGTTGCTATGATGCTGCAAGTATTTCAGTATTCTGTGGTTTAGGGAAACCATGGAGACCATCTTCATCCCCTGCTTTTTGTTCAGGTGATGACACTGTTAATTGATTTCTGTCTTTTCATCGACCTCTGAAGTTGTCTGGGAACCTTAAAAACAAACAAAAAATCCCCACAAAGTAAATGCAAGGTGTAACTCCTCTGAGAAGCTGCATTTGCTACAAGAGCTGATGCTGGCATTCCCAAGCTGTCCTTGGGGGGCTTTCCTGGGTGGATTCTGTGTGTGGTTCAACCCCGCAGAGATATTGTCACCAGAAATACCCAGGACCACCAGGCTGCTGGTGATGGCTCATCACCCAGGCTCACAGGCAGCCATCAATCCCAAACCCTTGCATTTCAATTGCACTAATTTTTAGTATTTCATGCACTTTGTGTCTCTGGTGCATTTATCTACGTAAGAACTGGTTGGATGGTATTTTCCCTGTTCTTACAGGGGAGCAGACAAGCGGAGGAGGCTTGCCTGGAGCCACACAGCCGGCAGGTTAGTGTGGGACTCCTACTCAGCCTCCCAGATCATGCTGTCTAGCTAGCTCTTGTTTTTTAACTTTTAGTTTATCAATTCAGTTTTTAAGTGCTCCCTCAGAGCTGTTACATACCAGATTGGACTTTTTTAGAGGTAAATTGAGAGACTGGGGAGAAATGAGATGAAAAGCAAGATGGTTATGAGTACATGAGAACTCCCACAGGACATGTGATTGCATTTTAGCAGCTTGAAAATAGGCTTATGTGGGACAGAGCCTCCTTCCACAGGCAGACTGTGGCACCTGTTTGTGGCAAAGCCAGTCTTGTCAACAAAGCCAGTCTTGTCAGCAATTGCTTCTGATGTCCACTTCTCATTCCTCCTTTGGGGTTTGCTCATGCCAGAGTTCTGGCTGGATTAAACAGGCTGCTGGTGACTCTGGTTAGCAAACATGCCTGCTACAGGTTAGTCTGCATTTTTGCTCCCAAGGGCAGGCATGTGTGGCTTGGCCAGGGTGGGCCCAAAGGCAAACCACAACTATGTCCTGAGCACCCGGATTGCTATGTAAAGACACGCTAATTAAGGTCAACTGACATGGGCCAACAAAGGGATGTCTTCCTCCTTACTGCTGCCTTGTGCTGTAGTAGCTTCTCTCACTGCTGTGTTCCTGACTCCCATGTCTTTTCTCTGAGACAGCAGCTCAACCTGCCCAGCCCCTCCAGTCCCACCACTGATCCCATCCCACTCATCCATTTACAGGAATTCCAGGTGTAGGGGGCTCTACCTGAGCAGGAAAATGCTTTTCCTGCTTGGTACCAATGTGACCCTGGCTAAGTGAGTGCTTCTCATCTGTCATTCTTGCTGCTGGGCAATGACTTTGCTTGTGTGTTGGTGGTGATTGTCTGTGACCTGGGTTTTCCTAAAGATCTGTTGTACCTCTGCTCAGACCCCAGCTGATGTAAAGCTGCTTCAGTCTCTTTTCTTCGAGTCTTGGAACTGAATCTGTTTTTTCTGAAGGACAGCATAATTGCTTTTAAAAAAAAAGAACAAAATAAAACACTTTTGAAGATATTTATGTGAGCAAACACCACACATTGACTCATGCTTGGGCAATAACTCTTGCTTAACTGTGGCCCTGTCGGGTGGCAGCAGCAATGAGCTGAGAAATGACTGTACCATCTGCACGAATCCTCACCCTGTGACGTGTTTGTCCCTTGCAGCTGAGCTCAGAAGCTCCATCCTACCCAGCAGCGAGTCCTGCTGGCCTCTGCAAAGCCATGTTTTCTGTGCTGTCTCTATTCCCATGTGTTGATGTGCAGCCTGGTGTACCCAGCCTAGTCTACCCATCCTCTAAAATCTGTGCTTCAAAGCAAGAACCCTTCTCAGCACACCAGTAAGAGAACTTCTGATTTTCAGGCACTTTGAGGAGATGATCAGTAGCCAGCAGTGCCGTTTGGTGGCTGTGTTTGAACCAAGGCTCAAGCGTGTGCCAGGGGAGGTGGGTGCTGCTCAGCCCCTGGGTGCAGGGTGCTGTGACCGGGTGTGCGCTGCCACTGGATGTCACTGTCGCTTTATGGCACTCTGAGCACCGGGAGGACAGCTCGGGGTGGCGATGGGTCCTGGCACTGAACATCCTACAGGCAGTGGGATGGAGAGCGGCCGCCCATGCTGTGCATCCTTCAAGGCAACTTCAGGGAAACATTACTTCTGTATTGCTAGTGCTCATGCTGTTTGACTGGTTTTCTTTTTAAAAAAACCCCAAACTTCCAGAGTCTCAGCCCAGAAGACACATTTCTTTACTCTCTCTGACTGAGACATGGGGCTGATTTTTACAGCTTTTGGTAGTGTATGGGAGCCAGCAGGTAGCAAAGGAAAATGATGCTCTGTTGTAGCACGAAGCTGAGAATTGGGTATGATCTGGTATTTCCAGTAAGCCTAAAAACAGAGTTGGGACCAGTGTTTAAATTCAAATGTGTCTGTATTTTGGTTTTTTTAAATAATAATTTTAAAAGCCCAAATGCAAGGGGAGAGGACAGATGACTGGTGAGCAAGGCTAGCGGACGGCTGCTCACTACGCTCTCTCTCTAACAAAACTCACAAGATTATCAAATTACTACGCTGACAACCTCAGTTGCTTACAGATCACATATTGATTCTGTATTTTTATGCTCACTCATCTAAATAACAAGGCGTTTCCAAATAATCTATTTCTGTTGTGCAGAATGTGCCGGTCCCCCCTGGATCTGCAGCCTGTTGTTTATGCTCTAGCAGGGAGCCGACTGCTGTTCCCTTCCCACAAAGGGCAAAGATGCTTATTTTTCTCCCACTTGTCTTGCATAACAAAAGGCATTTGTCAACCGTTACATAACGGCAGAATTTGTCGCTTCTTCTGCCTTTTTGGAGGCGTCCTCATCCCCGGTGTCGCGCAGCCGTAGCCGGCAGGCTCTGGCTGTCTGCAGGTTGGTGCACGTTCCTCGGCACACACCGGTGTGTCCTGGTAGCACACGACACAGTGTGACTAATGCTTGTCATCCACTATTTGGGGTTTTTCCCCTTTTTTTTAATTTATTTTTTCCCCCTTCCTTGGAAAGCAAGATATGGAATTGTGTGTTTTGGCTGTGTCTTGTATTTAGGGAAGCAAGAGGATGGGAAGGCATTTGGGGGGGTTATTTGCTTTTTAATATTTGCTCCAAGGTGGCAATGGGGAGCTACCCTGCAGTGGGGCTTGTCCTTAGCCAAGGTCGTGTCCTGGGCTCCATTCACCCTCCGCAGCACTCACAAATTCAAGGAAGTGAGCACGCCTGTCTCCACCTGCCTCCCGGGGCTGCCAGTTGCTTTTTTCAGTATTGCCCAGTTAATCTCTGGCACCTCACACTAGCAATGGGAATTTGTATTTCTTTTCTTTACGATAGCTTTGATTTCCTCATTGCTGGAATATCTTTTTCAGGCCTTAAAAATAAACAAACTGTTTGCCTTCCCCATGAACTAAAATTAAAAACTGAGTGGCCAGCTTCCCCCTTCCTCCCTTACTGGAAAGGAGAGAGCTGTTTACCTGTGGCCTCAAATTTATTTATGGCCTTATCGCTGTCGGCTATCAGATGACCACAGCTCCCTTTTTAACGTGAAGCAAGCAGCGTTCCTGTAGCCAAACAAGGTTTCATCTGCCAGTTTTCTAATTGACTCAAGACAATTACCTAGTTGACTCTTTTCTTTTTTTAACTGTAGATCTGTTTTTAATTCTTTATAAACTTCTTGTGTGTTTCTTGTGCACCTTTGAACTTCCTGGTGTACTCAGCCTTTGCTCAGGAGATATGTTTATGGTTGGCTATGAGTGTGATTAAGTGGGTTAACCCTTAGTAGTTGGTGTTCTTGGGGAACTGTTACAGTTTCCTTGCATAGCTGATGCTCAGGTACAGAAATCAGCTTTGGCAAACACAGGCTTTATCTGAACTTGTTTCAAAATTTAACTCCTGCATCATCAGATGAAAGTATGGGTCAGATCTGGTCTGTAAAGCAGGACTGAAAACAAGGGATTAGCAAACAGCTCCAAAAATTGTAAACCACAGCGCTGAGGACTCCAGCTTGGCTTCCCAGAGGCAGCCAGGGAAAGCTGCTGGTGGCTGCGATAGCTCAGTGCCTGTGTTATGGTAGGAACAGGCAATGTCTGCAGGATTCATGGCCTTTTGATACATAGACATCTCAGTAGCAGAGTTTTTCTTTGACATGGACAACCCAAGCTGTGTGGTATAGTTATCCCCTTAAAGTTAGCACAGCAGGAACACCTGGTGGGGTATTGACCTTCCTGTTTTCTTACCTGAAACTTATCCATTTGATTGTTCTTGATGTACTTGTACAACTTCTGCAGCTGTTTTGCATCCATCTCTGAGAAGAGGGAGGTGAAGTGCCAGAGCTTACTTGGGAAAAGAAAGACGTGGATTGTGCATGTGAGTACAAGCTTCATCCTCTTCCTCATTCTGCTCCCTAGTTCTGGCATGGTGAGTGTAACCACTGACCATTTGCACAGCTTCCCCACACACAGACCTTGTCTTGTCCCCAAAAACTTATAAAGAATTGTTCTTCCCTAAGCATGGGAAGGATTATCCATTAACTCAGGCAGCCACATGAGAGCTCCTTTACTTGCAAAGGGATGTTGTTGGTGGACAGCACATCAAAATTGGCCTTGCACTGGGCAGGAGTAACTGGCCCATGGGCTCTGCTAAAATTACCTGCAAAATCTGTGAGCATTCAGCAGTTAGAGCAAGCTATAGAAGTCCCCTGTTGACACCCAATCTAATTTCCAGTGCCTGGAAATGTAGGGCCAAACACCCTCTGGGAGCATAGCCAGTGTGGTACCACCAGTGCTGGGTAAGAGGAGAACCTTACTTGTGCCAGTGCTGGACTTCCGAGGCTCTGCAGTACCGCTGGAGAAACAGATCAATGCGGTCCCCAATTATTGTCAGACTTTTCTTCATGTTCTTCAGTTTTTTCTCTCTGGGGAGGTGCTGGGGCAAATGCAGTTTTTGAAGTGACTTCTTAAAGGGTCTCAAAAGCTCCTTGCACTGTAAAGAAAAAGTGTTGGCATAGGTGTTCAGCACTTTACATCCAGGTCTCAGGCATTCCTTTTCACTAAATAAACTGATTAAAGAGCTGGCTGGGAAAGCACTGATGGAGCGTGGCATTTTGGTGAGTGTCTGTGTGTGGACCTGGGTGGGCTGACATGGGTCTTCAGCAGGACCTCTGCCAGAGTGGCTCCTGCACATCCTAAGGTTGGTGACACATCTGGTGAAGCATGGTGAAGGTGACATGAAAATGGAATTGAGGGATTTTAACATTGTGGGGCAAAAGGTATGAATTTCAGGCTTACAAGCCAGCTGCTGTTCTGCAGCAAGGGGGAAAGGGAACTGCTTTACTGCTTTTCTCATGCTGCTTCTTCCTGTGGCCAAACCTGGGATGTGTTGCAAACATTTGCACGTGACACAGGAGCAAATGCTGTGTCTGGATACCCTCCCTTTTACCTGTCTGGTTTTGTCTATTCTGTGCACGGGGCTGTCACTGGACTGTGTGTGGTTATGACACGATGCTCCAGGAATGGGAAGGTCATACCCCTGGGGGGGAAGGATGGTATGAGATGGAGCTTTGTGGCTGTGGTGTGAGTGACGTAGAGGTACCAGCCCTCTGTAGCCAGGGAGCATGTCAAGTCACATGAAATTGTAATGTAGCAGTACTGGTTTTGAAAAACTGAACGGTGTATGTGAAATAGGATTGATTTGTGGTTGTTTTGGGGGTTTTGTGGATTTTTTAATTTTTTTTTTTAACTAAAATTTCCATGTCCAGGTAACTGAAAAACGATGAGGTAAAAACTTTCAGACATGGAAGAAAGCTAGAGAATTAAGTGTCTTTTCCTGCTTTTTTTACTCCCTCTGCCAAACTCCTCGATTTTCTTTGCTCCATCTCAAACCTGAGATGCCACTGACTTTTTCTACTGCTAAATTCTATTCGGTATCTCACAATTTTAAAGGTGTCCTCATCAAGGCCGTCTGCGCAGCAGATGAGTGGAGTCTTGCATGGTGGAGCACTCTCATTGCCTGTTACAAAGGCTGCCTCCTTTGCTGTGCCATCCAGATCCTTCTTTGTGGTCTACAAATTGCCAAAGCAATAGGTTAGTCTTCCAGTCTGTGCAAATCTTGCATCCTCTTTTTAAAAAACTGCCAAGGACAAACCCTCTCCTAAGGCTCAGAAGCATTTCTCTTTCTGTCAAGATCATTTCAGATTGGATTTTCAGAGGTGCTTAATGAAGCTAGGTACTCAATTAAAAGTCCATAAGAATTAGGTGCCTGCTTGAAGTCCCTTTTAGAAATCCTGTCTGTAATAAATTACAAGGTAAACAATGGTCACTGGTTCCTAATGGCATTAATGAAATATGGGCTGGCAGTCACTTGTTAAGTGAAAATATGTGGTTACAATGGGCTCATTGTAAGGCCACGCTGCTCCATCCACAGCTTTTATTGATGGCAAAGGTAGCGGGGCTGACCTGCTGCAAAAACAGATTGAAAACAAACCAAAATCCTCACTTGCACCTGCCTGATCCGGGGAGAGGGATATTTTCTCTTGCAAAGGGCAGTGTCTGTTTTCCCTGTGTCAACATTTGTGTGGGTAACTCCTCCACTCATCTTTTGGAAAGCAACACTTACATAACTGACTCAAACACAAGCTTGTGTTGCCTTGTAAAACATGCTGAAGTGTGTAGGAAGAGAAGTCCTTTCCTCTCTGACATGTTCTGCTCCTTTGGAAGATTACTTCTCTGCAAATTTGATCCCAAGCCACATTTCAGAGGTGCTCTCCCTGCCCATGCTCACCTGGCCATCCGTGCCATCCCTGCTGCTGTCCCTTGCACTGGCTCCATCCATTTCATCCTTAGAGCCCATCTCCTCCATGGGACGCAGACTCTCTCTCCCTTCCCTGAGGACTCACTCGCACCAGGTAGGAAGGGGGAACTGCCACAGAACTGTGTTTGCACCAAACAGAACTGGGGTGACCAGGGTGCCTGGACACCGGTTCCGAGTTCCGTCAACCATGGAGACTGCTGAGGCCCTCCAGCCCCACAACACTGCGGCCCTCTGGGGCAGATTCTCCTCTTCCTCTCAGTTTTGGCATTGATTTTTGGTCCTAAAGAAATAGGCAGAAAACTCGGGATTTTCCCCTTGCTGGTAGTGGTCAGGGTGTTCAATGTTGTCAATGGCTCCTGGGGGCAATGGGAGGGAAAGGTCCCTTGTTTTGTTTGCACCAGTGGGAGCTTGGTGGAGTCTCTGGGGCTCTTGGTTGGCACTGGGTTTGCACCTGCAGCAAGTTCAGTAACTGCGCATCAGTCCCGATTATTTTGGCCTCTGAAGGTGGTGCAAAGTGCAGCTCTTTCTGAGCCACACGCATGGCTGTGTGTGCCATGGCTATCAGAGTTTGGGTACAGCTCCTGGCATGAACAATCACAATTTTCCTCTATGGCTTGTGCACTAGCAAGTTCAAGATGAGCTTTTCTCCAGTTCTCCCGCTGCAGCTGCTGAGCTGTGGTGTGGGGAAGCACCGGCCCCGAGGCAGGGCCAGGGAGCCCAGCTCCCATGGGGCTAGGAATGATCTCCAGAACAGAGGCAGTCCCATGTGATGGGGAACAGAGGTGCAGCCAGGAAAAGGGACCTTGGGCTGCACCCTTTGTGTCTTTCAGGGAGCTGGTTGAAGTTGAGACCTTAATTCCCATCACAGTGTAATAGAAATTCAGGGTTGTCTCCTTCACAGATAGTGGTGAAAGCCAACTGCAGTGAGATCTCACTCTCCTGGGTAACATCTCTTTTAAAAGTCTCTTTTTTAGAAAGAATAAATTGTGCTTGCCAGGAAGAAGGCTGGAAAGGCTTTGAGTTAAAGGACTTTGTTTTGGAAATTTACTTCAAGGCAAAATGCTTTCACAAAGAAAAATGTGTCGGGCTCCCGTCATGCCCTGACCAGTCAGACAAGTGCGATTGTTCAGTCCCTTGGACAATTAGTGTAATTGCAGCTGTGATTCAGCAGGTCTCCTGTGCCGGGTCACTTCTGGTGCTGGGAGTCATCTGAAGGGCTGCACAATCCACCTCTCTCTCTGCCATGCCCCTGGCATGGATGTGCGGAGGGACCAGCACTGCTCTTGGCAGAAATGTGGTGGTTTTGGTCAAGCATTTGTCTGCAGGCAGTGATGCTGAGCACCCACCAAAGCCAAGTGCCTGCTGCAGGTTGTACCCTTGGGAGAGTCCCTATCAATGGGTCTTGAAACAGAGACTGGTTCTTATTTCCAGGTTGTCTTAAGGAAGTTTGGTTTTTACCCATGATTGAATTCAATAATGAGAAAAATCCATTAAGACAATCCCTCCCCTTATTAAGATGTTTGTGGCATTTTCCTTCCTGTGTCTGCTTTCTTCCTCCCCCATGTCTGGAGTTCTGCTGTCAGCTGCCTGATGCAGGAGCCTTGCACAGGCTGGTGCTGAGCAGACACAAAGACAATTATCTTCTAATGCTTCACAGTTAGCTTTGCTTTGACCGTCTGAGGTATGTTACAACTTGTTTAGCCTACACTAGGATTTTATGGTATGTTTATATATTACTTAATACAAGGTAGGTGATGCAGAGTGAAGCAGTGGTAACAGCACAGAGAAGTGTACCCGGGCTGCTTCAGCTGGGGTGTTGTGAGGACTATGTTAGAGGTGGTTTGGTTGAAGGGGATGTTGAAAATGCAGCTGGTTTCTCAATGCCCGTTGCCAACTGCCCTCTTGCTGTGTTTGCTTCCTGCAATCGTGACATCTGTCCCCAGTGTGGCAGGCAGCTCCTTTCCTTTTCACCTCCAAGGGTTTAAACTAGGAAGCTGTCAGCTTCCTGACCTCTCAAGTCAGGGTATCACAGGGTAGTCTGTTCCTGGCTAACAGAAGCACAAGAGAAATTAAGCTGCTTCAGCACAAGCTTTCACGTGTGTTGGGAGCTAGATTAAAAGCCATTTAGGAGCTCTAGGGACATACAACGGTTGTTAGCATAGGCATAACCCATATTTGCATGGCCATATCTGTGTCCTTGTGAGATTACAGCTTCCACAGAGCATGTGACTACAACATGGAGAGACTCTCTTGGCTTATCATGTGTACACTTCAGTGTTTCAGAGGATGGAGAAGGCCTTGAGTTCCCCTTGAAAATCCCAGTCTTTGTTGTTCTAGCTTTCCATGTACGCTGCACTCAGAGCTCAGCCAAAGCCATAAATGTACAAGCAGGAGGTATAGGTGGACTTCCCTGGCCTCTTCAGATGAGGATCTCTCTGTTTGGTTGCTGTCCATGAACCTACTTCGCAGCAGAGCAGTGATCTTAGCAGTCTTCTCTGGCATTACTCAGTACAGCAGTAGCAGGAGACCAGACAGCTGAGCCTGCAAAATGCCTTTCTTCACTGTTGAACTGTACAATAACGTTCAAAGCTGTGCTCTGACTGCTGAAGCTATCAACCTTCCCCACGTCTTGAATTTTTTTGGTAGCACAGAGACAGATTTCAGTTCATTTTGTTCATCATGTAAGGTCTTGTGGATGAATCTGCTTGTGAGATCAGGCATGAGACACGCCCTCTGGTTGGATCCCTTCCCCACGCCCCTCTGGAAGATAACATTACCTTCTACTTTGAAGCCTATCATGTCGGAAGATGGTGTAACCCAGACCACATTTATGTAAATCTGTCAGATTATATTGCCTACTTACGGGCAGAAATCCTTTGAAACCATGTTCTAATTGGATGGGGAAAAGTCAGGAGTACAAACAGATTATGCACCTCCTATTTCTCCCCATGAAGGAAGGGGAGCCTGAGTGCTATTCAAACACACTGTACTGTAACAGTGCACCTTAGGGAAAACTTTGTCTTTTCCCCTGACAGCTCTTTAGTGAATATTAATTTCTGCTGTTTGATTGTCATAGTCTTGCAGGAGCTGTGCAAGTGCAAACATTAACCAACTTCTCTAGCAGAGCAGCTCTTCCAGTGCAAGAGTAGGCATGTAGCCAAAAAGGAAACAGTTGTGAAGATGTTCTGTTTATGCTGCTCTTTGGTATTTGCTGTTTCAGGCAGATTTATCATGAATACCACGTGTGATGTGATGAGTCAGGTTGCATATAATATGCCCAGGCATCTGATGCAATATTTATTTACTGATAGGTCACAGGGAAGGAAAGCTGATAAATGCAGATAAATATACAGGTATTTTTACATTATACTTAAACCAACTGCAGGCACACGTGGTTTAGTTAAACATAAAAACCAAACATCATTGTCAGATGTATCACAATGTAAAACTAAATAGCAATTGTGATGAGGAATGTTTTCTGTAACTTGTTCTTACCAGGAGGGTGGTGAACGCTTCATTTGATGGAGTGATTAATGATATTTGGCGCAACTGCTCAGACTGCAGGGGCGGAGGCTTTGCTAATTGGATCTGGAAATTCCTTTCCTGGTGCTTAAGGATGATGAAAACTTTCATAGCCAACTAGAGATGTGTCTTCTCCCTGCAGTTGGATGCTAATAAATACAGCTCGAGTTAATCTTGTTGTAGGGGAAGAGATCTGAAAGAGATTTTGGGCCTGGTTATTGTTTCTGTGTGGGATTATTAGTGGCATATGAATACACTATTGGAGTCTTTTTTTGGTAAGTGTGGGAGTTGCTCATTTAATCACTTGTTTGAACTATTGTGGTAAAGAACCCAAACACAATTAGTGACCAGTAGCAGCCATAAATACATCTGCATCTCTTTTATCCACTTCTTGCAAAATCTGGTCAGGTCTGGTCCAAATATTCCCATACTGGCAGACACCACTGGCCAAACTTTCCATGGTGCCCAAAGCTACCAGTGACTAACCTCATGTGCCCGACACCTCCTTGTCCAGAGATGTATCTTCAGTTGTTCCTACATTATTTTATGTTTCAACAGTTTTGTAGATGTTTGTCTTTAACTTTTCAGCTAGCTGGTAGTGAGCTTATTAATGGTGTTTGCTGATGTCATATAACTGTTTTAGGCTGCTTGAAGTTCCCAGGATCTGAAAAAGCATTATCAGCTTCCTCCATACATTGCAACTTGCAGCCTGTGAAAAACAGGATAGTTAGAGACTTTTCTTCTTACTGTGTCTTGTAAGTTTTCAGGTTTTTATGCAAACTGAAGTAGGAATTTGAATGAGATAATTTAATGTAAGTCCATCCCTTTGCTGCTTACAAAATCAAATCTATAACAAGTTGGGTTTCTCTTAATATTGAAAATAATTTAACTTATTTTGTTAATCTTTTGGATCAAGTAATACAAACTGTAGTAGGTGGAGCAAAGTGTCAGCCCCCTTGCACGCAGCTCTGTGTTGGGCAGATGAAGCAAGGAGCTTGCAGAGCTCCTGTTCATGTCCTGTGTTCACAGTTCTGCCCTGGGCATGCTGCAAGCCCTCCTCAGCAAGCAGCTGCTCTCCCATGAGAATTTTCCTCTCTTTGCAATGGAGAGGAATAAAATAATAACGTCATAAAATAATAAAAACCCTAGAGGAATGAAAAGGGGTTTTCCTCTCTTTCCAATAGAGAAATAAAATGTCAGGCTGCCAGGAGGGGTTCTCCCATCCTGTTTTTTGTTCCCAGTCTTGAAGCTTTTCTCTGAACAACTTGATAGGGAAAAACTTTTGCTGTGTTGTATTTGTGCATATGAAGAGGA
Organism: Aegotheles bennettii; assembly: GCA_013398125.1. NCBI lineage: Eukaryota > Metazoa > Chordata > Aves > Caprimulgiformes > Aegothelidae > Aegotheles > Aegotheles bennettii. Next base: position 418,519 of record VZRW01003897.1, on the reverse strand, counting down.
TGGAAAATAACAACTGGTCAGAGCAATTGGGGCTCAGAGCCAGGAGACTGTCTGTACCAGGTCTCTCCCCTCTGAGTCATGGCGCCCTCAATTTCAAAGCCTCCCTTTATGGCAGAGGCTCTCAAATCTGTATCTTCTTTCCCTACTCCTTTAGAAGACTTTGATATCTGCCTCCAGTGATCTTGTTCTTTGCACAGGAGTGCCAGGCTGGCTGTGATTCCCAGTGCAGTCAGTGCCACTGGGCGGGCTGCCCGCTGGCACGCAGCACGGTGAGGCTTCTGGGCACGTGATGTGTGCCAGGGTTGCAGGGGGTAATGAAGTCACTCTGCTGGTAGCATTCACATCTCATCCCTCTGTCACTGATGCCCTTTTCATGCACATCCCACCTCGAGTTTCCTGCCTTTCTTCCAGTCCCATACCTGTGCCTCGCATCACACTGCCCCGTGCCTGACCCCGTATGCAAGAATGGTGGCCAGTGCTTGGAGTGTTTTTAAATTTCCACTTCACATTTACTTCAGTTCACGAATTTTCCAGAGGAATTCACTTTTTGAGGTGTGTATATATATATTTGGTTTGTTTAATTTTTGTAAAAAAAAGCAAGGATATTCCCCTCCACCCTACAGGATGTAGCTATCAAGAGAAATGGCTTCACATCTCTTTCTTAACACATTGAACACCCTGTTACGCTTAAAATAATAACCCAAAAAAGGCCATATATATGATATATTATATGATGAATTTCAGTCTCTTGTATTGGTAGTCTAGTGGGGTAGCTGTAGTGAGACATAGGCTCTGCTGAGGTAGGCAGAATAAAAAAAAAAGCAGTGCATGCCATTTAATTTTTGCAATATTCTGATTCCCTCCTACCAGCCTGAAAATGCTAAACATGATCCTTTGTCTGGCATATGGGGATTTGGAGAATTGTTGCTAATTACTGCAGTTGTGCTATCTAGCTTAACTGGCTTAAATAATATATTAAGTGCTTTTATGATCTTCTGCAGCACGCTGGAATGCAAAGAGGTGCATTTTATGCTCTTTATATTTTATGACAGGCATAACATATGACATTAATCTGCACAGAAAAAAAAATGATTTTGATGATTTATTGCTTGTATAATTCACAGCGAGGGCCCTAGGTGCTAAGATCCCATTGTGCCAGGTGCTGTGTGGATGCAGGGTGTGCATCTGTCTTAAGAAGGTGGAGTCTAATTGTGGGGAAAGAGGCTGTGGGGTGGTTACAGGGAATGATTTGGGATGCCAGGCAAAGATCTCAGGACACCACTGGTCAAAGCGCTGTCAAGTTTCTGTAGGTCTGATGACAGAGGCAATGAGTGTGGGATCTGGAAGAGGATCACAGGAAATCGTGATGTAACTTATTTAGGGGACATTCCCATTATTTTAATTAAAATTTAATATGAAATTAGAAACGGGGTACTAAGCATCGTATCTGGAAGTGGGAACATTCATGTTTCTAGATTAGTGCTTATCCAGAAATGAAAGGCATCATGTCCTGCTCAAGAATCTTTTTACCTCCTTTTTTTTGAGCATTAATTCTTAGTCACTGGATTCTGCCCAAATTCCAGTGTTTCTTGCCTCAGAATCTAAACTTTCTATTATCTGCTATTGTACCTAGTGTTTAAAAAAATGAGAAGGGCGTGCTGTGAATGCCTTGTTGCTGGATCTGGTGTGATGAATAATCATGGAGTGGATGAGCAGTGCTAGCCAGGGGCTCAAAGAACCTGGGAAGACACATACTGGAGGGGCAGGGGGCATAAACCTCAAAGGGAATTAGTGATAATGGTGAAAAGATTGGTACATTCTGACCTATAATTTGGTTTAGTTTGACATAGCTCTCTATAAAATTGCAAGGATTGGTAGAATATGTTAGTAATTAGCAGCGTTTCACCTATTTGAAATTAAAGCATTGTGCAGGCTGTGCAGATTAGGAAAAAAATAGGGTTTTGTCTGATTTTTTTGGCTTGCTGGTAGCTTGAAAATAGGGAGGTGAGAGTTGTGTCAAATCTTGAAGTGTAATTTTGCAATTAAAAGACTGAGGAGAAAGTGTGATCTGAAGACCTTCAGTTTCTCAGCTGTGACATAAAATTAACAGCTACCTTCATTCTCATTCTGTTTTAATATTCCTGCAGAGGAGCAAGCAAGAGCTCCCTAGGCAGGCTTCAGTGAAATGGAGGAATGGTTCCTTAGACAGTAACGGGGTATGGGCTGGGAGAGCAGTGAGTTTTGTTGGTATTAGCTGGCTAACATTTGCACAATGGAAAAGGGATGTTATAAAGTGATACATATCTAATGCTAAAAATTGGGAGGTGTTCTCTGGGAGACATGAAATGCTGTTTAAAGGCATTTTGTGATTGGCTACATGGGAAATTCCATGTCATACATGCACCAGCTTGCAGGGGTGTACGGCTGGTACCTCATCACTAAAACCAGCAGAATCTCAACCAGAAGCCTGTCAGTTAACTGTGTGGGTAAAAATGGAAGGATAAATTGAAACTACCTGAGAGTGGAAGAAACAGCTGGGAAGTGGCAAGAGAAATGAGAGGAGAAACTCTTGTCCATTGTCCAAGTGCTTTGTAACAACTTCAAATTGCTCTCTTCCTTGAATGTACCAATTTTCTTTTTCAAGCTGCAACAATTTGGCAACCTCCAGCCACTGAATTTGTCTTCTGTTACTAAGAATCTGCTCAAGAACCTACTCAGTATTCCAAGCCTAATTTTTATTATAGTAGCTGAAAGGAGCTGCTAGGCCAGAAGCTCTCCTAGGAGTAGCTGGGCTTCTAACCAGAGGGAGAGGGAAAGCCAAAGGCTTTTATAGATCACTTAACAGTATGTTTTGTGTAATAAAAACATATGCAAATACTTTATGTAGTAGGCAAAATTTTAATTAACTCCTAATGGCTTACCTTGCTGCATGGGTATGGTCAATCCACAGAAATGGTGAGGCATAATAACACTGAAGGAGCTGTTTGTCCAGCAGTGGTGTGTCGCGTTTGGTTTTGAGTTGATGTAACACATCAGCAGTCACTGTGTGTTCAGCTGAAATGACAACCAAACAATCTGGTCATCTGCATCCTGTTGTGGTTTGTTCCTGTGTTTGGGGGAATGAGGTGTGAGTAGTGGTTTGAGCAGATGGCAAACCATTGGACTTCTTTATTTGCTTTGTTGGCTTGATAAGCGATTCTTCTTTGGCTGTGGACAGATTACAGGCACGATGCTATCTTAGATAATGCCACTTGCTAAAGAACTTGAAAATCCTTGATTACTGTCATTAGCTGTTTCACACCATGAAATGAGTCTGTTATTTTAATGTCTTTTTTATCCCTGTCTGTAGGGTGTCTGGAGTGTCCTTAGCTCAAACAGCTGTAACTTTTGGATCACCATCAGTGTGTGCATACCAGCATAAAAACGTGTGTGTGTGTGCAGACACATTTGTATGTGCAGTTGTCCAGAGTTCTTTTAATATCTTGTGTTGTGAAGGCAGTGAACTGAGACATCAGACTGTTGGCAAGGTCATGAAGCCTGGCAGATTTCTCTATTTGTGGTTGCTTTTTGTTTGTTCAGTGTTTGGGTTGTGTGAAGCCTTAATTAGTAAATAAGATGCTTTGGCTTTCCCTTCCAAAATCTGAAACAGAATTAAGGGAAGTGCAAGAATGTGCCAAATGACATGATGGTTCTGGCTCCGTGGTCTTTGTTTCACTCTGCTGTCCTGCTGTTTTGAGATGAGCTTTCCATTGTATCAGCTGCTGGCAAAATGTTCATGAAGTCATTACATATTTTATGCTTTGGTGTTGCTTTTTCTATATAAAACAATCAAACAGCAAAGATGTTGGAGACCCCGTGTGCAGCAGCTGTTGAGCTGGGAAGAAAGAAACTCTTTCTTTGAAAGGGAAAGTTGCCCTGTTGTGCCGCGGTGGTAAGCCACTGCCTGCTGTGCACTGGGTCTGCTGTTGCACTCTGGGGGCGATGCAAGCATCCTCTTCCTGCAATGCAATTTGGACTTTTCTGAGATGAAGTAAACATCAGTCATTTCTTGCAAAGCCACTCCTTTCGTTTGCTCTTCTGTTGTTAATTATTTGCACTTCCTCTTGTCATAACACTTTTTTTTTTGCTTCTGAGGATGGAACTGCAGAGAAATCCTCTACTTCCATTCCAATGACACAGTGGTTTTCTGTCTATGAGAGTACAGAATCACTTTTATCAAACACTGTTCTTTTCCCATTGTTTCTTGATGACAGATACTAGTCTCACTCTACACAATGACAACACTTAGAGATGGGAGATCTATGTTCCCATCAATTTCTGTTATGTTCATACATCATAGCATTGTCTTGCTGTGAATGACATGCTTCTGAATTTAGGTCTGCTTTTTTTTTGTCACAATTCTTCAATGCTAGCAACCGCCTTGCCAAAGCTTATCTGTTCCTTTAGCATTCATTCCAGCAGGCTAATTAATTCTATCATGCTTTTCCTCATACATGGTATAATCAAACAGGTTCATAGAAAATCAGGAAGGATGTGATATTTATAAATAATTCCTAATGCATACGCTTACCTTGTGACTTTCAGTAGTTGTTACACCCTGTTAATTCTGGGTTGGAGGAACCTCAGCAAATTATGCTGGAAAAAAAAGGGGTTTCTGTTCTTTGTGGGCCTCAAGTGTGATTGTGTCACCCTTCCACGCACAGGGAAGCTTTACTTAAGAGAACATCAAGAGTGGAGGGTGCCTTATGGTGTTTCCTTCTGTGTATTTCAAAGGCAACTGCAGTGAAAGTGGGGGATCACTTACCCACGAACATTAAAATAGTAAAGAATGCGGGTGATGTACCTCCTTTTCTTTGGTTGTGTAGACAATGCTATTAATAACATGAGCTGAAATTATGTATTGAGTGGTAATTTGAGCAGCAATTTTGAGTGGCTTTAAACTTGTCATGAACTCCTTGGAAAAAAAGCATGCATAAGGAAGTAGCTCAGCAAAATTATGAATTCTCCTGTGGAGGGATGGAAAAATTAAACAGAAGTAGCCCACAGCCCAAATAAGGCCTGTGGGATGCTTCCACTCCCCTGCTGTCTCTTCCTGTGGTGGACTGGGAACTGCTGTCCAAATTTGTCTTCCCGTATCTGCTACAACTGGATATACAGGTATGGTGTTTGCACGTGTGGGTGTGCATTGCAGGTCTCCTGTCACTATTGCCTGCGTAGCAGTAGCTGTCACCTCCATGCTGTACTGTCACCAGAGCTCAGCCCTTTGGGGCAAAGGGACAGTGTTCTGCCTCCCCACTCTGCTTATAAGGTACCATCTCATCAGGAAAGAGGAAGGCATGAAGTGTTTGCAGGGGGTGATTGGCAGCCTATGGGTTACAGGCCTGGCTGTTCTGGCAGGGGCAGCAGTATCAGGGTGGTGGAAAAGGGAAACTGCTTGAAAACCCCAATCACCTCACTCAGGGCATCCCCCTGGCTATACCAGACTGCAGCCCTGCATTTGTTAACACTCCCCTTCAACAGAGGGGATGACTACTGGGTTTGCAGAAATCCTGTCTGAGTATTTGTGGTTAAAAAATCAACACAAAACTTATTAATAATGGGGTGGGGCTTCCTGAGAAAGAAGATAATATTATGACTTCAATTTCTTATCTGCGGCTGCTGCTAGTTATGGTGAGCTTATTAAAACTGAATTCTAGAAGTATTACATCTATTTTTTATTTTTTTTTAAATTCAGCTCTGGCCATAAAAGCTATGGCCTTTTCTCCTGCAGTGTTCTGCTGCAAAGCTCATGTCAGCACTAGTGTGGGAGTGGAACTTATATGGTGACAATGTGACATAGGAGGGTCCTGGTAAGAATCTGTTCTTTTTTTTTCTCCTGGTTCACATAAATCTGTCGTAAATGTCATCCTTCGACTACTATTCTAAACCACTTGTTTCCTAGAAAATGTGGGATGTGATAAAAGTTGCAATTTGCATATTTACTTCTGTTGTTCTTTGAGGATGCCTTTTGTATTTTTCCCTCTCCCTCTGATATGATGTTATCAGAGTTATCAGAATTAACTGACAGGTCATGATTTGAGGTATTTTACTCATTCATCGGTTATAATTAGGAAGATATGAAACCACTTAACTATGGACACTGCAAGCCTATGGTGAATGAATACTCACACTGCTCATCGCTGTCTCTCTCACCCTCTGTTCTTTTCAAAGATTTGAGGTGTGCTCTGCTGCACTCCGTCCAGGACTGGCTGTGAAGCAGTAAGGAGTAAAAGTTGTCTCATGTTTGTGTTGTGCCTGGTGGCAATAAATGCAAATTACAGATGATAATTGGTTCTTATGGTCCTTTACCAAGTTTCCTTCCAGTAGTTCTGTTGGCTGTGTTGGAGATTTGAGATCTATGCTTCAAAGGCACATAAATGTCTTAAGAGTAAATCCTAGTGCAGTGAGTGGGACTTGCCTGACCAGAATCCATGAAACACAGCTACAAATTCTTATCTTTCTGCTCTGTGATCGTTTGAGAAAATGAAGTTTTCTAGTGTGGGACTGTGGTTTCATTCAGGCTTAAAACACCCCACGTTTTATCAAGTTTAAATGCCTGGGGTGGACTTCCCCTCCCTGCCTAGGGAGATTTGACATCCTTCTGCTCTATTTGACCTAGGACCTTGACATGTTTCACTATTAATCTATCAATTTCTTGTCTCCTCATGCTATTTTGTATATTTTTTGCCTGTTGGGCCATCAGATTCTATACAACACCTCTGGCAGTTTCAGCTTTAGTTTTGCCTCTCTGGGTGCTTTTTCATCTTTGTGCTTAGAACCCCTTCAACCCTGTTTCCTGATCTCATATTAAGCACAAATTCTAGAGAGTGGCTTAATGTTTTGCTTTTTTTTTTTTACATTCTCCTCAAGATAAAGATTGCAACTATTCTGGAGAAGAGTGCAGCATTTATACAGAATAGCACGGTACATTTATATATTTTGAAGTTTTTTGCAAAAATCAACTGATCCTTAAAAAAATAGTAATATTATTCCAGAATAGTGGGGAGACAGATATTGGGGAAAGAGAGGCAGAGATTTAGAGGCAGGGCCTAGAACTTGCATTTTTGGTTCCTGTTTTTAGCAAATTTTAACTTCGGAAATCCTAGGCACTTATACCACTCTCCAGAGAACTGGTTTTGATTCACTGTAGCAGTTTCACAATTACTTGGCTTATCTCTTTTGAGACCAGGCCTTTCCAATGCAGCTCAAAACACCTTCTCCTTAGCAGATGCCCTGTGTGACTTTTTTTGCCCCTGTTCCAGGTAGCCTTGAGAGCTGCCAATGCCCTCCTGGTGCCCGACAGCTGCTCTGCCAAGGCAAGGTTGCTGCAAGCCTCCTGCAGCTTCTGTGCAGCAGTAAATGTCTGCTTTTCCACAGGTACTTGACAATGATGCAAAGACACTTGAAGATATTTGCTAAGTGCTCATGAATTAATTTGTGATAAGTGAATAATTAAATAAATCACAGCAATCAAAGGGACACAAGGCCAGTTAGATTTGCATATATAGCACTTTTCCACCAGAAGAGAGGAGCTCAATTCATCTAATACAAGTCTAAATTTGCTGTATCTTAATTTGATTTACCTTTGATATAACATTTAAATAGTAGCAACATCTGTAATCTTATGCTCCCCAATAAGGCTTCATTAAAATCTTACTGCCAGATCTGATCCATGGTTAGCATAAAAAGCCTTATCTCAAGGTTCCTGCTTCAATGCCTTTGAGAACATGCTTAATTTAATCTGAACAAAGACACTGCCATTGCGAGCCTCCAGTCTGATTTTTCCAATCTAGAATATCTTTGTTATTAGATTTGGTGGAGGCCACGGTGCATACAATGGATCGAGCAAATTATTTTAGAGCGTTCTTCAAGCAAAAGTCTACTGCTTGTTAAGACACCGTTTGTATCTCTGGGACATAAAAGAGATGTCTCTTTAGTTTGTTTTTTTTACAATGTCATACAAAAATGTAGTGTAAAATCTTAGCTAGCTGTGAAAAGCAGCAAGCTTTAATGTAACACATTCTTAACTGTTTTTGAAAATAGCATTATTTAAAATACAACGTCGACCATCATTCCAATCTATTTCCTTCTTTTAGAGGAAGGAACCCCTCACTGGAGGTTTCTGATTCTTTATTTGCATCAAACACCAAGTCAGCTGTTTGTGACTACACCTAAAGCTGGGATGGTGGCAGGATCTGACTTGTAGTTACAATTTTTAGACATTCATTTTTTTATGATTTAGCAAGTAAGCCAGTTGTCACTAAAAATCTCATCCTGCCTAATAATCTCTGCTGCCTGAGAACAGGGTTTGTGTGTGCTGCAGGTAGAGGTTATAACAGATAAAAATGGAATGGTTTTGTGAAGTTCTGATGAGGCCTCAGCTGAAAATGGAATGAAAGTCTGCTTATCCATATTTGAAAAAATGATCTGAAACTGGCGTAGAAGGAGTCTAAGAATTGGTGGAGTGATACACTTTAGAGAGGGGCAACTAGAAGAGCTTAATTTGTTGAGTTTTCTTTGAAAACTGTAAAGAGACAGATGGGTTTCTGTAAATATACTAAGAGGGGTGCTGGTAATTCATCCACATTGCAATGTGGGATTGAGTAGATGCAGGACAGCAGCTACGAACTGTGGTGGTTGCAATAGCACCGGTAGGGATTGTTGTCCCAGCAGGTCCCTTCAGTCCTGTGTGTCGAGATGAAGCAGGCCTGGGAGGGTAATGGCAATTCCTTGTTACATGGGGTTTTGTTGTTGCTGTTTGATAGCAGGAATGCCAGAGGCTTGAGAGGTGAGGCAAGGATAATATAGTCATGGAGAAACTGGAGTGAAAACTAGAAGAAATCAGTGTGAAGCTGTCTTACAACACCATTGTAGTTGCTTCCTGCTCTAATGAGGGGCTAGACTGAGAAGAGAGATGTAAATGTAGCATAGGAATAAGAAGATATAAGGAAGCTTATATCCTTTTTAAAATTTAAGTATGTAGTAAGTGGCTGGTGGGTGAAGGATGTTGCCAACAATTTCATTTATGTTTTTAACAAGCACTTAAGCTCCACCCTCACTCCCATATACTCTGTATTCCAGAGATGCAGGTTCTTTGCAGCAGATTTTACATTTGAGTGTAATAATTATATTCTTTGTCCCAAATCTAAGATAATAAACAATTTGAATGATGGCAGAAAAAAAATAGAGTATTTATGAAGCTTAATTAACTTGTAGTGTCTTTGCACTTCATGTTACATGAGGAGAAATTTGGCCTTCGAGCTAGGTTCTCTGTAAACAGCATTCCTGGCTTTGTGTATCAGATATGGAATTTGTTTGGAATGTTTGCTATAAAAATACCTATGTGTGAACTTACATTGAGAAAGTAACTTTGGCCTGACCTTTCTCTGCTCTGGTGTGGTAAGACCATTCCGTATGGAAGCCGTAGCTCAGGGAATGACTCTCCACTGGTATTTTCACAGCCTTTGTTTCTCTGCAGGAACAATCCTTGGAGGGAGCTGCCCTTGGAAATCAATGTTTTCTTTCAAACTCCTTATTTTCTGCTTGGGAGTGACCCAGGGTATGCTACCAGGCTTAGCGTTGTAACAAAGCCATTTGGGAAATCCTCCCATTCTGTAGAGGCATGGGACTGAATACCAAAAGCAAACAAGCTGAGGAACAGCAAAGGACAAGAGGTATTTCTGACCCTTTTACCATTCCGTCCGTGTTTGTTTCGGGCAATGAAAGGACGTTTTAATGGCCCAGGAACCTCCTCCTCAGAGCACTGCCTGAAGAGAGCCGCGGCCTCCCGGGGGGTGTGAGGGGCTGAGGGGCCGAGGCGCTGGGTGCGGACCCAGGAGGCTGCCGGAGGGCCACCACAGGCCGGTCTGCCCGGGGCCCGGTTGTGCCGCAGCCTCTCGCCTCTCCTCGGTGTGTGAGCGCAAGTGCCGGGTTTCGAGGCAGGCGGGCGGGGAGAGCTCTCCCCCCCTCAGGCCCTTCCTCTCCGTGCCCGGTGCGGCACCGCTGGGCGCGTAACGGCCCTGAGACCGGGCCCGAGACGCCGGCCCCGCTGCACAGCCCCTAAGCGGTCGCTTCCGAGCCCCGCTGCCCGTCGCTGTGCCGAGGGAAGGGCCCGGTTCGCCGCTGCTCCCCTCAGCCCCGGCCCCGGCGGCACCTGAGGGGGGAGGCGGGCGGCGCGCGCCGGCGCCTTTGGCGGGCGAAAAGGGGCGCGAGGGGGGGGGTGGTGTCACGTGACGCGGGGC